>CAJUYG010003439.1:0-21501 GCA_910591675.1 Galerucella calmariensis
TGGTGTTCTTTCTCGTATTCAGGTAGAAAATGACCGCTGCGCGCAACTCCCCTGCCCAAATAAACACCTTTTAAACAGGTCAGTTTTCACCCTGACGGGAACTCGATTGACAGCTTAACGTACCCTAATTATAACACAGGTACAGGGTACATTTGAATTCCGACACATTTTATGAGCCAATAAGTTGGAAACCGATTAAGATATCGAGAGGCGGTTTTGACTGAACGGCTTCAGGAGTTGAGAAATTTTTTTTCACACTCTTGCCAATTTTGTATTTTTTCCATAGACTCCAGGAAAAAACTTGGGTTTTTTGGAGATCAATAACTTAGATATTTTAAATAAAACACCCTGTATGTTTTTGTACCGCCGGATAGGCTGAAGCTTCTATTTCTTAAAAATACATGGTTTCATAGCAATTCAAGGTGTTCTTAAGTAGCAGATTATCTTTAAAAGATAGACTGCAATTCGTTGACTACAGTAATTCCGTACATTTTTGTCAGCGCATAACTTCTGAACTAGTCATGACATCGAGAAGCTAAACGGCTTCAGGAATTAGATTTTTTCCTTCCACGCTGTTGCCAATTTAGGGTCCAGGAAAAAACGACAAGAAAATACAAAAAATAAGTACAAAATTATATGTAGGTATGTGCTTAATTAACCTACATAAATTCTTCAATACAAAAGTTTTTGAATATGCCCACCATTCATGTCAATACATTCATGCAAGCGTAGTTGAAGATTTGAAAAAGAGTCTCTCAACATTTGTGGTTGGATATTTTCTATTACGTTTCTTATGTTTTGTTTCAATTCCATCAAATTTTGTGGTAAAGGATTATAGCATCTTTCTTCTACATATCCCCAAAAGCATAAATCGGGAACAGTTAAATCTGGAGAGTATGGTGACCATTCTATAGGACCTGCTCTCCCTATCCATCTATTAGGAAATGTTTGATTTACAGAATCTCTTACTACGCGAAAATAGTGCGGAGGTGCGCCATCTTGTTGGAAGTAGACCGTCTCAAACATGCCATCTTGCACAAGTTGAAGATAGAAGTAAGTCTAAGTCTGCAACATATCCGTGTAAACTGCACCAGTGACAGTTCGTTCAGCTAAGAAGAAGGGTCTATATATCTTTTCCTTAGACATACCACACCAGACATCTACCTTAGGCGAATCCCTTTCAAACTCATTGTAAACACGGAGGTTTTCGTCGGCCCAGATTCTACAGTTATGTTTGTTCACTTTACCATTAAGGTGACTTGACCATTAAGGTGGAATGTAGCTTCATCAGACATGATTAATGTAACATTAGGATCTGTTTTAAATAAATCCAAAAGAGTTTCGCTCATAAATAATAATAATAGCCTTTATTGCCTAACAGATTTATACAAATCCCTTTACACAGCAAAAACAAGATTATATAATAACAGAAGAAACCTTTAATTTAATTAAGAACAGAAGAAATAATAAATCAACCAACCGATTTTTCTGACAGCAGTCCTATAGTCGTTAATTTCGCCGCTTTTTTTTATTTCAGTTGGTGTACAAGAACGTTCATTTCCAATATCCGAATTCAATGAATTCATCGTTGCGGTAATATAGCAAGTTCGTAACAATTTGGTATTACTAACGTCAAAATTAAATAATTTGACATATATAGAAATGGGCGATACCGTGTAAAGTATCAATACAACGTACCGTTATAAATATATTGTTTTGGAATACTTAATACTAGAAAATGTCGTTATGAAAAGTATCAATACTAAAGATTTCGATATTTTATCGATACGATATATTTCAGAAACAAATTTCCTGAACAAAATACACAGATTTAAAAGTTTATTTCATATCGTACCCCCATCTCTAGTCGTGAATTATGAACCATAATACACTCCAGTGTATTATGAACCATAATTCATTCTAGTAGATATATGGGTACCATATACCTTTTGATAGGAGGTAAAATATCGACTTATTATTAGGTGGTCGTGGACAAAAATATTTTATTTCACATTTTACCAGAGGTGTGATCTACTATGAATGGACCTTAATAAAATTTGACAACAAAGTTTTGTAGTCTTAAACTTCAAAATATTATTGATTGTCTAGTTGTCATATTTTTTCGTTGTGTCAGATAGGGACCAAAAACTATTTTATCAATTCTATTGCTAGTTAATCTTGACAACGGTAGCTGGAACGCTACCGACACGTCGAAATAAAAAATAAAAAACATTATTGTGGTTTGATTCCCAAAAGAATAAGAAAAAAGAAAACTCAACAAAATGCTACATACAGCCTGATATTTGATTTTGTTAAATCATTTCTATTGATTGCTGCTAACCACATTTCTCTACGCTTCTTACTTAATTCATTCTTGTGCACCAAAAATGTGTTCTTTAAAACAACTGGGACCTTAAAAAAGCTCACTTGGTCTCGGTTTGAACGGCTGCCACAACCGACTACAATACAAGTTGTTGGCATTTTGAAGTAGGTGTTTCACTCCTGAAATCCGTAAGCATAAAAGTTAAATACTGCAGGTGATATCTTCCAATTCAAGCAAGTGAAATTTCAATGCCAGCAATTTCATAAAAGTTTTACTTTCATTATAATATTGTATATGTTTTAGTCAGTGTGTACTTACCCGTAAATATTAAATAATAATTCTTGATAGTCTAAAAACCACTAATAAAAAAATAATGTTCTTATATGAGTACACAACCAAAAGTTGGTCCTAAATTGATATACCCAGCTTAAAAGTTTTATAAAACTGAACTTGTTATTGTATATTATTAGTAAAGAGACACCAAAGGAAAATAAAAGCACCTTTCTCCAAAATAAACACTTATGTATACCAAAATTCACGGTCTACAATGTATTAAATCACATTTGTTTGCCCTGTGTCGCCATATTGAATTTGACAGGTCACTGGATTGTCTAATAAACAGAATTACTTGTCAATGACTGACAGTAGCAGTCACATCACCCTTGATTATAGAGAAAAAATACTAAATCAATATGTGTTAGTAAAACGTTGGGTTCTTCTTAAGCCGTTCAATTAAAACCGCTTCTCGATGTCATTACTAGTTCAGAAGTTATGCGCTGACAAAAATGTACGGAATTCCTGTAGTCAACAAATTGCAGTCTATCTTTCAAAGATAATCTGCTCCTTAAGAAAACCTTAAATTGCTATAAAACCATATATTTTTAAAAAGTAGAATCTTCAGCCTATTCGACGGTACAAAAACATACAGGGTGTTTTATTTAAAATGTCTCAGTTATTGATCTCCAAAAAACCCAAGTTTTTACTTGAAGCCTAGTGAAAAAAATACAAAATTGGCAACAGCGTGAAAAAAATTTCTCAGTTCCTGAAGCCGTTCAGTCAAAATCGCCTCTCAATATCTTAATCGGTTTCCAAGTTATGGGCTCATAAAAAGTGTCGGAATTCAAATGATCACCCTGTAGAGTGGTTATCTTGACGGGAATTCGAGTGCGTCCGTAAATTATTGACAAATAATAAGAGATATAAGAACCGGCTTATTAAAGGGGCCATGAATCGTAAAGGGTAAGTTTTACAGAAAAAAATTACGGGAAGAAAGGTGCGAAATTATGATCTCCACAATAATGGTCTTTATGACTTTTGCCCTAAGTGCAAAGATCCCGATATATCGACCAAGATGGCACCTGGCTGTCAGCATTTTGTGATTTCATATTCAGTAAGCGATCCTCAACCTTATAAATAAAATTGTATCGGTAACTTATTGCGATGCTATTTTTACCGGCGTAATTGGTCGTTAAAATAATGAAAACTGAAAATTTCTTAAACAAAAAAAGGGTTGGTTAACTTCCTATTCAAATCATTACTATGAAGAGCTCTTCTAATAATAATGAGTTTTTGCATGTTAAATATTCATCTTGAACAGTAAAACGACGACGTTGGAATTTGCCTAATGTGAAAATGGGTTGATGGAAAGTCTTAATGGAAACAGGAAGAGGAAGAGATATATTTTAACTAACAAAACAATGGAGTTCTGGTAGAAGTAACTTTGTTGTCTGTTTTAATAATGCAGCTAGCTACAAAGCAGTTACAAAAGGTGTAATAAAACACAGTGTTAGAAGTAGATAATCATGTTAAAAAAAGTATTCATTATAGTGTTGAACAGAAAGGATTTAATATTTAAAATTCTCATACAGGCACACGCTCTCAGACTTTTTGGTTGCTGATGTAACAAAATGTTAAAGCATGTAAACAGTAGAATAATTTCCACACAATCCTTAACTACTAACGTCATATGAGCAATAAACTAACAAAGCTGTAACTAAAGTGGTACCGTTTCTTGTTTGAGGAAGGTATGATTTGAAGAATCTGTAGCTCAATAGCGTCAGTCAAAATAGCGCCGCACAAAAATAGCGCAGAACAAAAGCAGCGGCGGAAGAAATAGCGTTGGCTCAAACAGAACTGCGACTAAATAACGCAGGATAAAATATCATTAGAAAATTACATTTAAAATATGGGACACTATAGTAATAGGGTATTTTCCTATCAGCGAAAAAAATTAAAAAAGAGTCGAAGCAGGTACTTTGTGATTCTATTATGCCAGAAATCAATATTTCACACAAATAAATTAAACCATTGATTTTTTATTAACTTAACAAAAATGGTAATTTTCAAATATTTACTACTACTACTACTACAGAATGTGCAGGCGAGTCTTGACCTAGCCAAACTAAAGTCACGATTCCGGCACTGAGGCCACTGGCGGGCCCATTGTGCCATTCCTGCTACCTAGTCATCCATGAAGCCGAGCCCTTCAATAAAGGCCACAACCTTTTTCAGTGGATGCCTGCTTGTGTCTCCAGAAGCCATGACTGACTCCGAAGATTCGCCTGCGTAATACAGCCCAGTGTGGACACTCTAAGAGAACATGAACTGACGTTTCATCAGTCATGCCGCAACCCATAGGAAACTTTCCTCTACTCCTAGATTGTAGAGGTGCTTCCTCATACATCAGTGCCCTGTTAGGAGTCCTGCTATCTTCCTCAACCTACTCCTTGGTAGTTCAATAGCTGCCCCAGCGTGTCCATCAGTCTATCCCTTCAGTAGAAGTTTGGATTGTTTAGGACCCTGCAGAGCATTCCAATGAGTGAGGTGCTGGTTCCTCAGCCACTTCCTCGTCTCCTTGCGTATTGTTTGTTTTGTTAGGCCGAGGGTCGAGCCCGGGCCGCAGAAAGGAGCTGCCGCCCCTTCCGCAGCCAGTGCATCCGCCATTTCGTTGCCTTCAAAACCAGAGTGGGCCGTAATCCATTCTAGCCGCACTGCGTTCTGACTTGCAAGATCAGCAAGTCGTTCTCGACATTCGTCAGCAAGTCCCGAGTTGATGGTATATCCACTCAGGGCTTTAATTGCTGCCTGACTGTCGGTGTATATGGTTATGCGTCGATCCACATAACCTCTGTCTAGGTATACACCCAATGGTATACAGATTTGTGGGTTCCTAGAGTAAATTCCAGCCCCTGCTCTGTCACCAGAGCATGAGCCATTGCGAACCAGACAGTCCCATGAGGCTGTGTAGTCGTCTCTTTATCCCAGGATTCTCTGTCCCGGATCATAGCCCTGTATGGGGTTGCGAAGTAGTACTTGCGCAAGCATTCGTCAGACGCTCGAGCCAGAACTGGAATATCCTCCAGGAGCCGGAGCTTCTTGACGTGTCTGCACTCTTCCCCTCTTCGCACGTATCCCAGACGCTTCATGCGCAGGAAAGCGCTCCCCGCCTCAGCCTCGATCACATGGTGAAGAGGCCGAAGACCAAGGATCACTTCCATCGCAGCAGTTGGTGTAGTCCTCATGCAGCCAGTTGCCCCCAGACTGACCACCCTTTGAAGGCGTGCCAGCTGCGATCTAACCGTGACCAAAGTTTCCCCTTGGCCACCAGACCAGAGCCGCATATGTGAGCATAGGCAGCATGATCACTCTATAAAACCATATGATCGTTTTGGGGGTCGGTCCCCACCTCGGACCAATGGCTCTCCTACAGGCCCAATACGTGTTTGTCACCTTGCTTAGGCGACTATCAAGATGAGCCTTCCATGTCAGTGATTTATTAAGGATCACTCCTAGATACTTCACCTGTTGAGCCACCGGTAGTGGTACTCCACCAAGATGTAGACCCTCAGGTCTTGGTGAAAGCAACTATCTCAGCCTTGGCAGAATTTACTGCAAGTCCGTGTTTGTTACACCACCCATGTACCCTATTCAGAGCCCTTTGCATGAGGTCCCTGAGAACAGTAATGTGCCTTCCAACAACAAGGACAACGACTTCATCGGCATACCCAATCGTTAGAAGGCCCTCATCGTTTAAAAGGGTTATTAGTTCGTCAATTACTAGATTCCACAAAGTGGGCCATAGAACACCCCCTTGCGGACAACCTCTAGCGCCGATCACTTTCGCCACATGGTTTTTCCATGTGGCCTCTACTGTACGGTTGCACAGCATGGCCCCAAGCCAGTGAGTGATCATTGGCTCTATTCCATGATTTACCGCAGCCCTACACATATTTATTCAGCGTGGGAAAATATGTGAGTTTATTGTGACGTCAGAGGTCTCGTTGCTTGCTTGTTTCTTATAGGCCAGCTCAGGTGGACGACCGCAGGTCGAGCCGATGGTTCCGATTCGGCTGGTCAGGGTCAAGTCGCTCGGGATGCGGTAGGCGGAGCGACAAGACCACTGACGTCATAGAAAATCAGCGCGTTTTGGCGCGCTATTTAAATAGAAAAGTTGGTTTTGGCAACTTTCCCGCTTAGTAAAAAATTTGGAAACAATTTGGAGTACTTAACTGAGGTCAGACAATCTTCTAATGGTATTTACAAAAAAATTGTCAAATACCCTATTGATGACATTGAAATCAAATTCCCGCTTGAATTTCAGGAATATAGATTTAATAGAGTTAAGCGAATAGTATTTTATTCTAAAGTGTTCCAGATGATTAATATACGGAAAGTTAATTCATTAAAGTTAATAGACACTTTTAGCTGGTCATAAGTTTTTACACGTATCCGTAAAGAAATTGTTAAGAAAGCCTTTTTAGCAGAAAACGTATCGCTTCGTTCTGTTTCTAATTGTATAACCTCAAAGTTTTTTTATTTTACCTTTTTATATTTTTGTAAAACGTAAAATGGGGGCGATATCAAATAATCCATTGCGGCTAGACGAGGAAGATGATGTAATATAGCACAAATAGCACGGAATACTGACTTTGGTCGGGATACGGATACGTTTAAGTATACGGAGTAGGGTACGTAACAATACGTTCAACGCATCGTATCGGCTGAGACGTAACGGGTCTACACATGCGCAGTTCGTTACGTATACGGATACGTGAGAAATTTAAAACAAGCTAAAAGTCTCTAATGTAAAGTTGTCAATAATTGTTAAATAAAATATAAACGTGCTTAATATAATCTATTTTAATTTGTATACATATTCAGGCACGCTATGTCCATCAATATTCACTCCACCCATAAAAAAATGTGTAGTTCCCAAGAAAAATTGATTTAATATTTTCCAGACTCAATTTTTCACCGCCCTCCTTCGATCTCCGCCAATGACACAGAATTTCAAACTGTATGAATGACGCTTTCACATTACCGGTCGTCAGCCGTATGGATGTTCATAAAATGGGTACTGTTACATCCGTCAAAGTATTTTACTTGACGGAGACGCATCAAGCTGCGTCTAAAATAGAATATTATTGGAATATGTTGGGGAGAGATGCGGTATTGGGATGATTGTAGTTGACGGAACGTAACAATTCACAAATCGCAATCATACAGCTCGTTACGTAGCTAATATATTCATTAGAACGTGCATGTAAGAAAGTGGAAGAATATAATTTGGATAATACGATGGATAGACAATATCGTTATCAGTTTGATTCATCCCATTTTTAATTTTGGCTACCAATGCCGTTCTAATCCAGTAATTTTAAAAGACCGATGAGAATCATTAGGGTGACTATGAAATACTGCTTAAAAAATAATATAACTGTGTGATTGGAGGTAGGTAATGCTCAAAAATTGATTTCGAGTTATCCAAAAGCATAAGACACAAAAATACATTTCTATCAACGGGGTAAAAAAGAAAGAGGAGAGAACATAACAGTATCTATACAGAATCAAGGATGTCAGATGAGAATAGGATGGATTAATCCAACGATTATACACCCTACAGGATTGCTTATTTCCATTCAACTCTGTGTTCGCCTCGCTCAAGTCGGACGAATACGTCATCACTGGACCTAACCTTTTTAATTTTATGGTTTATCGTTTGTTTACAAAGTGTGTTTTGACGATATTTTATCCGTTTTTTCAATTTGAAGGTGTTGTTTATTAATACAGGTGGTAAGTAAACTTCTCTAATTGTCAATCAAGAAAGTCTATAAATACGAAGCACATTATTTCAGTGTAAATACAAAATTTTTGGATTCGCGTTTCAATGTATACATTTCCCCATGCAAGCAAAAATTAAAATTAATTTAAAACTAAAACCACAGAGTACACATGGTGTACTCTGTGCTAAAACCTAGAACAGAGAACCATGTAATGTAGATGATCATGCAAAAAATAAGAAATTAAGATATAAGCTAAAACTAAAAAGAATGACTTAGCTTGTCAGTTTCTGGCATAAACATCTACATTACATGGTTTTATAATGGTGGATTCATGCAAAAAAAATTAAAACTAAGATTAATTTAAAACATCTACATCACACGTACATACTCATGCAAAAAACTAAGATATTCAGATTTAAATTAAAAAATGATATGGTTTTATCTCCTCAGTTTTAGTTTTAAATTAATCTTAGTTTTAATTTTTTCTTGCATGAATCCACCTTTAGTTCTTAGTTTTAGTTTCAAAGTAATGTAAGTTTTAATTTTTGCTTGCATGAATCCACCTTTGTAAACTTCGAAAAATTATTAGGATTATTTACAATAATTATCAATCCCAGAGAAAAAGATTTTAGAAGAGAAAATGTGTGAGTACCACAAGAGATGATAGAGGTTTTAAGAAATTGTTTATTAGTGCATAAGGCGTCTATTTTATTTTCCCCATAAGAAGAAAAGTACATAATGCTGAGTTTACCCATCAATTAACCCATAAGTACATCTCGTAGATTTGCTTCTGTTTCTGTGCAAAATAAATTATAAGCAAGTTTCTTCAATTCAAAGTTATTGTTTCAAACGTCTATTTATATTTTATAACTACTTATACTATTAAATATAACTTTTTAAAATAACATATTACCAAAAAAAAATAATTTATTATTATTTTTTGCAAATAAACTAGAAAAAAGTGGAAAATATTAACGATTGCAGTATATCGAGGTCCACTGGTGACGTAAGCACCGACGAAAGATTCAAGCGAATAAGCAATCCTGTAGGGTTTATAATCGTTGGGATTAATCCCATAAGAGCAACGCTAGCCATTTGGGTAACCAGTTACGTCATAGCAACGTTCTTTTGTCGACATTGGTGTTCCATCAATTATATGTTTATCTTCTCTTTCTATGTGCATTAAGCAAAGACAGATTTTGAACTGTATTGTAATAAGTGTAACTATTGATAATTACAACAGCTGTTTCTAAGACGAAATCGTATCCGTTACTTGTTGCACGTTGTTGTTGATAAAGTTGTGTATTTCCTTATTTTCGCGTTGATTGATTATTATTATTATCATTTAGTTAGTAATTAGTGAGTTATTTAGTCCATATTTAGTGTGTTTATATTATTTCATGTAAAAATACCAGTCTTGTCCTGTAATAATTGCAGATTAATAAAAATGAGTATAAAATTGAATCAGCTTTTTCAAAAACCTCATAAATCATACAATTAGAGTTTTTTTAGGAATCAATAAAAGCTATTTCATGCACCAACAAAGGACTTTTTTACTCTAAATTTAGTAGGTACATATTTGAGTTGCAAAAAATTAAAATATTAAATAACCTACACAGTTTATAAATAATAATAATGAAAGATACCTGAAAAACTGATCATGACATTTGTTGTTTTAGCAAGAAATAGGGTCACTGGAACATAATCATAGTAATCAATTTTGATAATTACTTGTTTTAAATCAATTTTATTATTATTGAAAGAATTATACAATTAAATAGTTTATAATGTATAAAAATCATACTATAAATATATACTTTTTTCACAAACCACATCCTTGGCAACCATGCACAATAACGGTGACGGCTAACCTAACCTAACATAATCAAAACGTCAAAACATGCTCAAAATCACTTGTAATCTGTTCTCAAAATTCATAACGCCATTTTTGTTTGCTTCATTTTTTGAAGGTGTTCAATCGGCGATATTAATTGTGTTATTTGACTTATCGATTGTGCGTTGTGATAATATTAACCGTAAAAATATAGTGGTATAGATTATTATTCTTATAAAATGGATAAACATCATGGCGAAGTGTATTGTTCATACAGAGACTGTCCAAATAAATTTTATTCCAAAAGAAAAATTAATTTCTTTCGATTTCCAAGGGATGAGAGTTTTTACTTTAATATCCCGGTCTATGATAAAAGAAATTTTAAAGTTTTTGATATTTACTTTGGTGCTACAAATTATTATCAAAATTCTTCCTTGCATAGGTGTATATTGTATTCCCTTTGATAATAAATAAATTAAGAATTATTTGTACTTTAAAATTTGGTTGATTTTTGTAATTATTTGTGTTATCTAAAAATGTATTTATTAATTAATCTCCCAAGAGTAATGACTATTCATAACAAATCATAGGAATGTACATATATGTATTTAATGAATACATAAACATATATTCGATTATGATTATTGTTTTAATTCATGGCGCAGTCTTAAAGATTTAGTGGAAACGTCCAAAAAAACTAGATCCGGCACTAGAAATTGTTATTGTCCCCGAGTCAACAATGCAATTTGATAAGAAATTCAGAAAATATTTTAAACTGGCAACATCGCGGCCATACCAAGTTAAAGGTCCAAGGTCATTGACGACGGAACTGAAAATCGTTTGATGTTTTGCCGGGATTCGTATCTGTTCTATTTATAATCTGTGACTGATGGCTAAGTGTAATTGAGCATTTGACAACCTTGTTCGGGTTATGAACGTGAGTGTAATGTTGTCAAAGTGTAAATTTCTCATCTTAATTTGGTGTAAGGAGGATCACCCGTTACATGAGATATACATATTATTAATTTTATTCGCATATTTTGTTGTAACACACTGAATCAAGAATATAGAGGTGAAAGATATTATCTTTCTATTTTACCGTAAGCTTACTCTGACAACATCGTGGAATATTTCACTTGTCAGTGTCAAAATTGTGGTACTGTTATTTTTAATTCGTCTATGTTGTGCTTTGTTGAGATGTTTGCATTTGAGTATGTACACAAAAAAAAATTTTCTAATTTCACGGAGTCAGAGCGACAATTAGGTACTTATAAACAGAGTTGCAAATAATGCATTTTTTTTATGCGATGACAATTCATTGCTCATTTTTTTCATAATGGGTAATGTATTCAATTTCCATTACTCATTTATTTTTTTTAATGATGAATTAAATTAATTCCATTGTATTTTTTTTAATGAACAATGTATTTTTAGTACATTTTGTCCACGACCACCTAATAATAAGTCAATATTTTACCTCCCAACTAAAGGTATATGGTACCCATATATCAACTGTCGTGAATTATGGTTCATAATACACTGTAGTGTATTATGGTTCATAATTCACGACTAGAGATGGGGGTACAATATGGAATAAACTATTAAATCTGTGTATTTTGTTCAGGAAATTTGTTTCTGACATATATTGTATCTATAAAATATTGTAATTTTTAGTATTGATACTTTTCATAACGATATTTTCTAATATTAAGTATTTTAAAACAATATATTTATAACGGTACGTTGTGTTGATACTTTCTACAGTATCGCCCATCTCTATATTATGTCAAGTTATCTGAAGTAGCTGCCACAACATTTTGAGGTTAGTAATATGCCAAATCGCTACTGACTTTTATTTATTAATAAATAAATTAAGTGTCGTGGACAAAGTATAGTATTCTACTCGCAATTTATGGCCATAATTCACTTGGGTGACTTGCGCCCCTCGCCTGCGGCTGGTGACGCAAACGTCGCCCATCGTGAATTATGGCTATCATACATTGCTCGTTTAATAATAAACTATTAAATTTTAATTCTTAATGAGTAATGAGAAATTTTCCATTACAATTTTTTGTCTAAATAATTAATGTAATTTTATTTAATTACTAATTTTTTCTTTTATTTTCAATGGGTTGAAAATGAGTACCTATTTCACAGCTCATTTTGGTCAAGTAAAAAATAATTTCTAGTCATTTATTTTACTTTTTGGTAGATTAGAGGAATAAGAGTATTTGTTCTGATGATACAAATTTTAGGACGTAAGCGGAACAAAAACTAAAATATTTTAATTTTCTTGTGTTAAAACATGAATTCCTGGATAATCCATTGAATTTAACATTTGATTTCCGAGAATTGAAAAAAATTTGACGAATAGCAAAAATGATCTCAAAATTTTAGAATTTTTTCAAAAATTCATTTTTTTCAAAAATTCAAATGAAATAAAATACACACAGAACCTGGATGCTTTTAAACTACTATAAATGAATCAAATAAGCTTCTCGATTTCACCCCAAACAACACAATCAAATTTAAAGTTGAAATAATCTTTGTTGCAAAATATAAGCAAACATGAAAAATCATGACACAGTTGTCAGTTAGAATCTATGGTTAGAATAACGGAACACCACTTTCTCGTATTTAATTGTATGTTCTATGGTTAACATCAACTTGATAGTGGCAGCTAGGGTAGCCGGAAGTTTGACCGCCAGCTAATGCAAATAAATACTTTGACCAACAAATAAGATTTAGCCGAAAGCTACAATATTTAACCGAGCATTGATAAACCCGCCCTAAACTAGTATGTCCAGCTCACATTTTGCCGTGTTGCCAAGTCGCTCATTCGCTTCTGAGCGTATACGTTACGGCTGCGTTATGAATTCGCTATAGTAGCCTTATCTATGTAAAGGTCATTTCAGATTAGACAATTTCTTGTGCAATATTTAGTTTTGGAACAATCCAAATTGTTAAGTATTAAATGGAAAATTGTATTCAAAATTGTCTACCCTGTCAAATTGTTAAAAAAGAAAAACAGGTTCTATTTCCTCAACAATTTGAATTGTATTTCACGATAGAAATGTTCTATGAAAATGTCGTATGAATGTCATCAATCTTGATAATATGTGGTTATGTATTAAAGTGGTAGAAAAATATGTCTTGGAATAAACTAGAGATTGAAATGTTAATTGAGGAGATCAAAACATGCTTGTTTGTACCATAACAAATACTTAAGAAGCAGAATCTTAAACTAAATATTGTTCAATAAATTGGAATAGCCTTAAATAGCTCAAAACAGTTGGCCAATATTTCACACAAAAAATCTATTCCAAATATTGTTCAAAAACTTAAACTGAATATTGCACGAAAAATTGTCTAATCTAAAATGACCTTAACGTATGACGTCAAAAATTGCCCCTCAGAATCCTAGAGCACAACACCTAGGTAATTACTAAGATAAGCTAGATAAATAAATTTTATTGCATTAAAAAGAATTTACAATTCTCATTACAAGAAGTTCGATCTTCAGATACCAAAGTGCGGAAACGAAACAACAACAATAATAAAGTAGGAAAAAACTTATTAAAACATGCCTAATTTAACAAGAAAAAAAGTTCAAACACAGTAAATATCTCATTCTTCTAGGACAAAGGCCATCAGCTTCAAAATATTGAGAAGATAATTCCCAACTTTAGTTAATTTGAAGAAATCAGTGGTGATAAAAATATATATTAATTCTCCAAATGTCTTCAATTCTGAACATATGCATTCTCCTCTAAGTTCATTGTATATTGGAAATTCTATAAATAAGAGGTTACTTAGATAAGCTAGAGCCTGCAGAGATCCTAAAATTCCTCCTTGGAAATAGGACTTAAGGAAGTACTCCTCGAGAAGTATTACTTTTATTCCTAATATGTTGAGCTTTATTCAGAGCAGTCTCTAAACAGTAGGTACGTCTTCAATAATAAAAATTGACTAAATAATGACATTGTGTTGGATTCTGCGAAAAATATCTTTCTTTCTTGTGCTCATTGCTTTTTCGTAACAAAAGGCCGCTTTCCACTCTTTTATTAAGATCTTTGGTATTCAGCCACCTCACGAATTTTTATAGCTTACATATCATTTTCTATATAAATGTATTTTTGGCAATAAAAATAGCTACTGTTGAATGGGACACCGGATTATTGCATTCTACGCTTTTTATTTTTCAATTCTCGATAGCTCCCAACGTAAAAGGCAAAAAAGGAAATTTTCCACTTTACATCAAAAAACTTTACTTTGACAGTGGCAGTTCGATTTACTGAATAAACTGAGCGTCAACCAGAGCCGAAGGTATACGAGTATCAATGTTGATACAATAAAAAATGCAGTCGCTCAACCGGCAAATGTATCAGTTGTCAGTTGTCTGTCTTGATATTTTTATTTACCTCAGGATATAATGTTTCCAATTTTATATTCAGTTTCATAGGCTTTATACGGTGAATCCATGAAGTAATGCATTATTTATTTTTTCCATTCTTCCTGCATATCATGAGTTAAGAATGACGTATTGGACAAATCTTAATTAAATTTGACAATCTCTGAAGTTTACTAATCCCTGAAATTTGTGCATATCTAATGATTAAATTAAGGCATGAGAATATAAAAAATGATGTTCACTACTCGCATGTAATGACCATTGACACACTCGAATCAAATTTTCAAGCCAGGCACAAAAATCCTAGTAGAAAAGGGTCTTTGTCATCTGATAAAAGCCATTACGTAATATGAACTCGATATATTTTTGACTCGCAAATTTAAAAGGAAAATAGCTATTTGTATAACTAGGGAGGAAAGTGCCACTTTTCCTCCCGCAGGATGTACTTTACAGTAAACATCCAAGGGAGGAAAAGGCACTTTACTCCCATGTGATACATATGATTTTTTCTCCTACCCACCTTTTTTTGAAAATTTATTCTCGACACAAATAGGTAACGAATATAATTAAGAGCACAAGAATTATTTATTTAACAAATTTATCAATATATGTTATACAATTAAGTACATAGTATTGTTTAACTATATTTTAGAATTATTTATGTTAATATTGAATGTGCAGTTTTGAGCAGCAGCAGCACACCATTGGAATAAGATAGGGTTTGAACAGGAGCTTTAGTATTTGGAATATTTTCGCTTAGCACATTGTAATGGTGGTAACTTCCAGAAGTGCTTGGCTGATTTTGATCAAGTTCAGGTTCTACATTATTTCCCATAATTTGATCAGAAATTTTTCTTTTTTTTGTGTAAGATTGTTCTACATAACCTTCTGCGATATTGGTTGATTTCCAACCGCCATGCTGTTTTAGAGCTAAAATATCCCCACCAGCGTTTACTAACAGAGTTGCTGAAGTTCTTCTGAAACTGTGCCCTGTGTAATGTTCGGCATTTGGAAGATTAGGATATTCTGCAATTTTTTGTGGTATTTTGGATACTTATACTATTTTTACCAACCACTTGATTTATACATTTGCCTGCTTTAAAGCATACCAACAATCGTTTATGCTCAGTTTTAGGACGTAGACAGATATACTTTTTAACGATTTGAACAAAATTTGGGACGTTACCTGTTGTAGTGTGGATATTTATGACTAAAAGATTGTCTTTCTCTTCAATATCATCCATAGTCATTTTAATAAGCTCATAACATCGACATGCTCCAGAAATTCCAATAACAAGGACAACCTATGAATATTTTATATCGAAAATTAAATTATTTGCATGGGATTTCATTTCTTACCTTCATTAATAAAAAAACATCATCGGGGGCTTCCATTAAGAATGTATTTATTTCTCCTCTTGTGAAAGTTTTAGCTTTATTTGGTTTGTATCCGGCATTTTGACGTTTTAGAAATGCAATCAACTTTGGATATTCAATATCGACATTGTCCTCCATTTGTGCGTAGCATTGAATATTTAGACCAAAGTGTTGAAGCTTTTAATGATTTTCCTTGTAGTGAAAAATATGTCAGTAAAACATTCTCTGAATATTTATATATCTTGTTGTCTTCAGCCCATTGCTTATATTGTGCATATTGTTTTTCATACCTGTCTTTAGATTTTTGTGGTAGTAAGGTTAATGACGCTATGTTTGCTGGTTCCTTAATATTAGGTGGTGTATTTGAAAATTCAAAATCACTTGAATCGCTCTCCATTTTTCAAAAATTCAACTAAGTTTAATGAATGTAGCGCTTTGCACCTCAAAAGTCAATTGCCGTGTTTACTGTCAGTGAGCCACAGCATACTATGCTTTTCTTATTCTGAACTCAAAAAACGTATATCTAAGATTCCTGAAGTTGAAATTTGTAATGAAGAACTACGTTGAAGTAACATTAATGTTTGATTTTTACCAAAAAAAGGATATACAGGGTGTTCTAGAAATTATGGAAACAATATGAATATAATGAATTCACAAGTTTCATCGTTTACAACTTACTTGAAATGAGGGGGAGGAAAAATACTTTCCTCCATAGGGAGAAAAAGTATGAGTTTCCTCCCTGATTTGAGGGAGGAAAGTGTGTACTTTCTATAGGGGTAGGAGGAAAAAACGTTTTTATGTGCATCGAAGTAGAACAGTGGTATTGACCACAGAATGGGGTAGGTACTTCCAAGCTGCCAACCCAAAACATTCCATATATTATTCACATAATATGAGCATTGGTGAACCTAATGGTAAAAGCTCCCAATGGCTGTTGTCTATGAAGTGTATTTGATCATCCAAAATCCTAAAATAGACAACCATTGATAGTTTAAGGCGGAAATAATAAAACACGTAGTCTCCGTTTCACATAAGAAAAAGCCACGTGAAGTTGCAGTCGTATGCGCGAACTTGTTTTCAAAACCAGCGCCAATTGTAAAATTGACATTCGACTTCAAATCAGTAGTGTAACGTTTTCATATTCCTAGGTCAACATTAAATAAGAATCTGCCAGTCTTGACAGTGGATAATTCTTCCTTTGATGCCAATAGTTTTGGCAAGAGGCTTGGTTTTGTTTTTGATCAAATAAAACAGATAACATTCATAGTTAAACTATCTAAAAGTCTTAAGATATCCATAAATAAAAATTATTCGACAGTGACAATGATTGCTTCAAATACTTACAAACGCAAATGTCAATAATGAAATTGCTGTCTGCATGAAGCATCGTTTGTAACGCCAATGGCATGAAACGGTCGACCTTTGGCTTCTGCGCAAGACAGTTGGCAAACTTCATGTGGCTTCTTCATATGTGAAACGGATTCTACACTTTCTAACTATATTTACGTCGACCTAGGTAGCTGAGCAGCCACTACTTGTGAACTTTCCAATATTAAGTCAGTATAAAGTTTATCAATTTCAATATAAAAACTGAGTTCATTCGGGCTGTTGAAAGAAAGTTGTGAAACCATTATTGAAAATGTTTCACCATGATTTTAATATTTCAAATATAAAAAAGTTGTAAGCCAATATAAAGGAGATTTGACAAAAAGAAGTTGATTATTTTCTTTTACAGTCAAAGGTGGGCTAAATTTATTTACAAGCAAGCAAGTCTTTTAAAAAAGAATAATTTTAGATTTCCAAGTTCTCTGTGGAAAAAGTTGTAAAAAAAATAGCCAGAAAGCACGAAATGGAAGTATATACATATGAGAACTGTTTTGTATTGTTTTTAGATCAAAGCTATGAACATGGGAATTTTTATTTCATCTCATAAATCTCATATAATATTCGATTCGTAATGTATAAAGTTTTTAAATCATTCACGTAATTTCACCACAAAAAATTGATAAAATTGGATATTAAAAGATTTGGAGAAACGATTTTTTCATTGTTTAAATATATATAACTTATTTAAAACGTATTTATAACACTTATATGATAACAACTATTTCTTAAATATTCAAATTATCTACGCTACTGTTCAACGATACAATTAGATGATGAATTCACAATAGCTATTACGTTAAGCTTGATTGATATGAACTGAGTTCCTTTGGGAAATTGTTAATTAGCTCTTGTTAGCTGATCCATCCTTTAATATTTTAAATCGGTTCAATGAAATATTCAGAACAGGCATTATAAGGAGATGCTGCCTGAGATCTGGTTTTCATTGTGTTTATACCTCATATTATGTTAGAAAAGAAAAGTTAGACTTCCATCTATTATTATTCCTTGATTATAATTAATTGAGGCTGCAACAATGTAGCATGGAATTCTTTTTAAATCGAGTAAGTGAATTTTCGGCTGTAGATGTTTTTCTCGTCGAACAATTTTCCAAAGAACCCTTGTATTATTAACAAAGGAGTTACAAAATTGTGGGTTTTCCTTTTTTTTCCACTTATCATTTTCTGTTGACTGAGTTTATTACAGAATAAGTTCATCAATTGTACGAATTTTCTACTTTAAATCATTGGAACTCAGCGACATTTTCTGTAGTCTCGTTATTATAGCAAATTATACAATAATATTAATTGTATAACCACAATTAGACCCGGAGGAATATTTTTACTAATTTTTTAAATTTTTAATACAATGTTTCGGTAGCGTTGTCGAGTTTTTTCGTATTGTCAGATAGGGACCACAGTTTTATGAAAACTTGTTATTCTTGGTAGCTGGAGCGCTACCGAAACATTGAGTTTAAAATATAAAAAATATTGTGGTTCAATTTCCTAAAAAAATCAACAAAAAAGAATAATGAATACACCACAAGGAGCATACAGAAGATATTCACCCTACTGATGATATAAATGCTTGTTAGCAACCCCATGCCATTGTTTAAACAATTGCTAGGAATTGTTACAAGGATAACAGTAAAATTACAAATTGTACATATTTATTGTTTTTTTGGAACTTTAGTTCTATACGCCAGGTTATGTTTGAGCGACCAGGGGTCGCGACGCAAAAGATCTGACCGTTACGCGTTACGTTACGCTACGTTATGTTACGTTGCTCCGTTATGTGCCTTGCTTGCGTGTGCCTTCTTAGTCTCTCTCTCGTTTACGAAGCAGCGATTCATAATAATATGCTCCTGCCGGGATTCGAGCCCGGGCCGCCCGCGTGCAATGCGAGCATTCTACCACTGAACCACCGATGCTATATTTAAATTCTATGCAAAGCTGGTATTCGCAGTGCTGGTGATCTACTTGAATTTGTTCGGATAAATTTTTACTATTATTTCCATAATTTTTTTTGCGCGATGAAGGGGTCTAGCACATTTACTTTTAGAAATACAGGGTGTTGAAATTTTGAAAACTTGAATGTTTCAATTCGATAACTTTAAAATGGATGGATAAATTGATTTGACATTTGGCAGGTTGTTTTTAAATGTAAAAGGGCATATTTTGAAAGAAATTGTAGTTTGTGCAACTAGTGTGGATATGATGGCCATTTCGCACGAGGACAAAGTTTATCAAGTACGATATGGACAATCCACACGAGTCGAACAGTATTTTTTCTACGACCCACTTGAGAAAAAATCTAGAAAATAAAAATTTCTATAAACTGTAATACTTATAACTCCAAATTAAACATTTTACAATTCAATTTTATGTTTCCACTAATTTTGTGGTAAACGTACAGTTCTTGAATGTCCAATTTGTATAATGCTACGGTTTCCCTTTTTAAATATACGATGCTGTTATAAGTAGATGTTGCCAGTCGGAGTCCCTTATGAAGGGTACCGTACCATTATCTATCATAATGAATATTCTGCTAAATATTTCAAACGTCTACCTGTTGTTGTTATTAATATCAAGCAGAATAATTATTTTTAAAAATAAAAGTAGCAATTAAAAAAAACTTTTTCACGGGAATCGAACCCGGGTCTACGGCGTGAGAGTCTGGATTGCTTACTACTCGACCACTGAAAATTGTTGAAAATCTAGAAAATAAACATTTGAATATACTGTAAAATAAATATAACTTGAAATTAAAAATGTTCAACAATTTTATTCATAATCGTACCAATTCAATTTTATGTCTTCACTAATTTTTTGTGATAAACGTACAGTTCTTAAATGTCCAATTTGTACAATGCTACGATTTCCCTTTTTAAATATACGATGCTGTTATAAGTAGATGTTGCCAGTCGGACTCCCTCATGAAGGGTACCGTACCATTATCTATAATAATGAATATTCTGCTAAATATTTCAAACGTCTGTCTACCTGTTGTCGTTATTAATATCAAGCAGAATAATTGTTTAAAAATAAAATTAACATAAAAAAAAATTTCCTCACAGGGAATCGAACCCGGGTCTACCGCGTGAGAGTCTGGTATGCTTACTACTCATCCACCAAAGAATATGAAAATCGTTTATCTATAACGTCAAATGTA
The DNA here is from genome assembly GCA_910591675.1 of Galerucella calmariensis. NCBI lineage: Eukaryota > Metazoa > Arthropoda > Insecta > Coleoptera > Chrysomelidae > Galerucella > Galerucella calmariensis. The sequence goes on from CAJUYG010003439.1 coordinate 20,562, forward strand.
TTACATAATTTTTTCTTAAAAGGAGCTAAAGTTCCTACCGTGTGTCCCGCGACACGTTCTACCTTTTTTTTAACTTATTTGGTCTCTAAGAGCTAACTTTGAGGTGTTGGGGATTCTATGTTGTCTTCGCTGGTTTGCAAACTGGGGACATTCTAAAATAACATGTTTGATAGACATATTTTCATTACATTGGGCACATTAAGACGAGTCTTCTTTACTTATTAGGAATTTGTGCGTTAGGGCTGTGTGTCCAATCCTCTTCGGGTAGCTTCAATTTGTTCAGCTCTTGAAGTCGGTGAAGAATGGGTTTCTCTTCCATCTGTCAAGCATTTTGTTATGGATCTCAAGGAGCCATTCATGCTGGCCACTCATTCACAACAAAATTCCACAGTTACCTTGTGGTCTTGGTGAGCTCTATTTTTGGGATATGACTATTGCTGACTGATTCTTGAGATGATATATCGGTGTCTTCGTTACCCTGTATATGTGTTCTTGGAGCTGGTTCTTGATTTTGAGAATGACTTCTTGGTTAGAGTTGACGGATTTTAAACTTTGCACGACACTTAAAGAGTCAGTAATAAATAAAATGTTTTTATTGTTGAACATACAGTAAATTTCAAGGAATGTAATAAAGCTGTAAGTTCTCCAGTGAATATTGAAATTGAAACACAAGTAATGAAGGTTCTATGAGTTTTTACGATAAAGTTGATATTTCCAGAGATATAAGTTTTTTAAGTTTTGGAAAACCCCAAATTTGGGTAACTTGTGTAGTACTTTGAGTACTGGTGAGGCGCAAGTACACCGACAAAAGAATACTTATAAGAAACATATTTTCAATATTTATAACTAAAAACTAAATTATGAAACACTACTTACATGTTCTGCTTTGGAAGACAATATACAGTGCTTTTCAGATAAAAGTATCCACCTTTAATAACTT
>CAJUYG010003440.1:0-21494 GCA_910591675.1 Galerucella calmariensis
AGTGTATTTTCAAAAAAAGTGCAATCATATTTTATTGCGATTTTTTGCAAATTTATAAAAATGTGCAATTTATTATCGAGCATCATTGCGGACGCTTGAATCTCCCAAAAATTTCTGTTTCTCGCCAGGCAAACCCGCGGAACTTGGGGTTCCCGCTACATACGGAAAGTTATTTTCGCAATTTTAGCGTCTACTTTCAATCCTTTTCGCACACAATCATTTCTAGGATTGGACTTTTTCGACCCCGAGAGTGGGTAAGAGATCGATCATTTTCATGTTTCTTTTCATGGCCTTAATTATTTCGCGGTTGCGAAAATGCAAGGTGGCGCCATCTACCATAGATGCCTGGAGGCCTAAACATGTATTTTCAGGGTCCCTCATCCCAGATTTTGGGCTAGGAGCGTCAGTTTTTAACTTATGGGGACAACTTTTGTAGGTAATGAACTGCTCTTCATTTTTTGTCAAAGCAAAAATTCTCTAGGGATCGTAGTTCGGGAGATATCGGCGGAAAACGGATTTTCGGGATCTCTAGAGCCATTTTCCGACCCTCCCACAAATTTCAGGCTCCTGACATTTTGGGGGTTCAATGTACCTACTATTACCTGCGATTTAAAAAAAAATCTTGCTGGAACAGATGCCCATGTTGACGGTATTTTTCGCCTTCATTTACTGGACTATTATTTCAGTGTATCTCAGTATTTTAAAAGGTAGCTGATTTTTAAGTTTGAATTTCTTCTAATTTTGTTGTATGAAATAAAATAAGTAGCTCCCTTTATTTTTTTTTCTAACAAAGCCATGAGAACTGGCTTTGTTAGGGGGCGTCCATTAATTACGTGAGGCGTTTTTGAGAACTTTTCGACCGCCCCTTCCCCCTTGGTAAGATATCGTAAGATTATCCTCAACTCCCTCCCAAAACTTCTATTTGGACTGCAAACGTGTTGGATTATTGAGAAAAAAAACTTGTTCTATTACTTTTAATGAAGACTAGCAAAGACTAATATTTGTGAATTTTAACGTAATTTAAAATCACAATCTATTTATTCTAATTGAGTCGATGGAGACTCGTGAACGGCCTCAAGAGTTACAACTGGAACCAACAATCCAAGTGTTTCTCAATAAAATCATCTGATCCTTCAATTTCGCTCTGAATAAGCCACTCTTAAGGTACGGATTGTTAAAACAGTGCGCGGCGCACGACGTAAACTTACGACAGAATCTGTCCACCTCGACTCACGTCTACTTTTGTGTAGAGTGGAGTGTTACGGCTCGTTTTCAGGTGACATAATAATGTCATGAGACTGGCAGTCATGACAATATGACATTTTTGGTGGTTGTTTTCAGTAGTAATAACCCAAGGGCATTGATAATTGTTCGAAAAAATTTTATGACAGATGTCGAAAGCTTGTTGCTTGGAAACAGACCGACGCCGTAGGCGGAGGTCTGTTGCCTATAAGCAACAAGCTTGAGAAAGTTGTCATAAAATTTTTGAGCATTTATCAATGTCCGAGGGTTATTCGGATAGAAAATTTTTTGCTTATTATAGAAAAAGAACAGATCTTAAACAATTTATCTAAAGGTGCAATTAACAAAGGAACAATTAGAAAAGTTAAATGTGACATTTCGAAATATTAAATATTTGAAACTTCAAAGTCGAAATAAATCAATATGCATCCATAGCAACGTGTGAAAACAGCCCCAAGGTCTGTTTTCAGTGTAATGTTGACATTATTGGGTGAAATTGTTCATATGATCAAAAATGAGGAAATTTGATTAGTTCTAGGAACTGTCAAAAAATTTTCATGTATGTTAATGTCATGATTGTTGTATTAAATTAAAAATGGCGTCGGTTGAAGTGATTGCGGCAGCTGCAAGTGTGTTAAATTAAATAAAAATAAATGAAAAATAAATTAGGTGCCCTTATACGAGAACTTGCTGCAGAAAATCCTTCTAGCTTTTTGAATTTATTCTTCCAAAAAGTGAACGATATCGAAAACAACCCTTTCTTTTTCCATTGTTTAACTTGTAAACCAATATTTTAAACACACTTTTACACGCGTGCCTCGTAAAATTGATGCCACGTAGTCACGACAATGCCGGTACTGCTGTTTTCACGAGGTATGTTACGTGGAACTAATGTGAAATGTCACAAAAATATCAAAATGATTTTGATATCGCGACATTAATGCCACATTGTTGTCACATGAAAACGAGCCTTTAGGATAGATATTCCGACTGACGACTGGTGACTTAGTTCGTTGTATGTACTTCTTTAAAAATGTCTCTGTCAAAGAATAAGGACTTGCTAACTGCATTAATTTTAATGGATGAAGAAGAAGACGAAGAAATTTTATTAGCCAGCATGAAGTCTGCAATGATTAACTTAAAAATTATAGAACAATTTAACAAGTCAAGCCCACAGGCAATTCTGCTCTGCTGAACGTTTGCGTCCAAATCAAACTACATTTGATATCGGCGTAAGCGGACGACGCACAAGCATAAGTCGAGAGTGCGCTCAGCTCGGCGTAGTCCCAACAATCCAACATAATAATATAATTTGTCCACGACCACCTAATAATAAGTCGATATTTAACCTTCTAACAAAAGGTATATTGTACCCATATATCTACTAGAGTGAATTATGGTTCATAATACACTGGAGTGTATTATGGTTCATAATTCACTACTAGAGATGGGGGTACAATATGAAAAAACTTTTAAATCTGGGTATTTTGTTCAGGAAATTTGTTTCTGACATATATCGTATCTATAAAATATTGTAATTTTTAGTATTGATACTTTTCATAACGATATTTCCTAATATTAAGTATTTCAAAACAATATATTTATAACGGTACGTTGTATTGATACTTTCTACAGTATCACCCATCTCTATATATGTCAAAATATTTGAAGTAGCTGCCACAACATTTTGAGGTTAGTAATATGCCAAATCGCTACTGACTTTTATTTTTATTAATAAATAAACTAAGTGTCGTGGACAAAGTATAGTATTCTACTCGCAATTTATGGCCATAATTCACGATGGGTGACTTGCGCCCCACGCCTGCGGCTCGTGACGCAAACGTCACCCATCGTGAATTATGGCTATCATAAATTGCTCGTTTAATAATATACTATTGTCCACGACCACCTAATAATGAGTCGATATTTAACAAAAGGTATATGGTACCCATATATCTACTAGAGTGAATTATGGTTCATAATACACTGGAGTGTATTATGGTTCATAATTCACGACTAGAGATGGGGGTACAATATGAAAAAAACTTTTAAATCTGTGTATTTTGTTCAGGAAATTTGTTTCTGAAATATATCGTATCGATAAAACATCGAAATCTTTAGTATTAATACTTTTCATAACGACATTTTCCAGTATTAAGTATTTCAAAACAATATATTTATAACGGTACGTTGTATTGATACTTTACACGGTATCGCCCATCTCTATATATGCCAAATTATTTAATTTTGACGTTAGTAATACCAAATTGTTACGAACTTGCTATATTACTGCAACGATGAATTCATTGAATTCGGATAGTGGAAATGAACGTTCTTGTACACCAACTGAAATAAAAAAAAGCGGCGAAATTAACGACTATAGGAGTGCTGCCAGAAAAATCGAAAGATAACTATATGTTTACATATTTTGTCCACGACCACCTAATAATAAGTCAATATTTTACCTCCTAACTGAAGGTATATGGTACCCATATATCAACTGTCGTGAATTATGGTTCATAATTCCCGACTAGAGATGCGGGTACAATATGAAATAAACTATTAAATCTGTGTATTTTGTTCAGGAAATTTGTTTCTGACATATATCGTATCTATAAAATATTGTAATTTTTAGTATTGATACTTTTCATAACGATATTTTCTAATATTAAGTATTTCAAAACAATATATTTATAACGGTACGTTGTATTGATACTTTCTACAGTATCGCCCATCTCTATATATGTCAAATTATTTGAAGTAGCTGCCACAACATTTTGAGGTTAGTAATATGCAAAATCGCTACTGACTTTTATTTATTAATAAATAAATTAAGTGTCGTGGACAAAGTATAGTATTCTACTCGCAATTTATGGCCATAATTCACTTGGATGACTTGCGCCCCTCGCCTGCGGCTCGTGACGCAAACGTCACCCATCGTGAATTATGGCTATCATAAATTACTCGTTTAATAATATACTAATAACTTCATGAACTGGAGGTTAGTTGACTTTTATTTAATAAAGAAATCAAGGGTTGTGGACAAAGTATAGTATTCTACTCGCAATTTATGGCCAATATTCACTCGGGTGACTTGCGCCCCTCGCCTGCGGCTGGGGACGCAAACGTCACCCAGCGTGAATAATGGCTATCATAAATTGCTCGTTTAATAATATACTATAATTCCATTACATTGATTTGAACGTCTTTAGGAAGCGTTCGGCAGACTGTGAGTTTTGCGCCGCGCACTCTCCTAACAATCCGTACCTTTAGCCGTGTCGCTCACGCACAGAAGTACTATTTTCTCAGATTTGCCCATATTATATTCTAGAAATAACTTTTTACGCAATTTTACACAGTTTTCTGTGAGAAAAATAATTACGTGATATCTGCCAGGACCCCAGCTTGATCCCCTCCCCCCCTAGAAAACCTCACGTAATTAATGGACGCCCCCGTATCGCCAAGTTTAAAGTCATTTTGGCAAGAGCCTGTCTTATTCAGTTTCCAAATTTTTTAATAACGCCCAACGACCTGAATCTTTTTTGTTTCACTCCATATATTTTTCGTTACAAATAAATCGAAGATATAATTCTGTCGACGTCTCGTTTTTTATTTAATCTAGACGTTTTAATACTTGACACCGAAATTTACTTATAAAGATCAAAGGAAAACACGTTTCGTCTCTAAGTAAGTACGTAGAAAGCTTGAAGGGAATTGTATTCTTGGTTGTAAGTGAATACAGGGAAGTCTTGAGGTTTAGATTTTAAGAATTCGTTTGACAGATTATAAGTATCTAATAAGTTCATCTTACGCCTCCTATATAAACAGCTTTTACAACATACAATTTATAAAAAACTGGAAAAAAAATTTATCTACTTTATACTTTAAATATAAATACTAACTCGTTTGAAAAAGCTACTGTGATAGCGAAACGCGTCACAATTTTAATTTTAATATAATTTAGATTCTACCAAATTAAATTGTTTCATTTCATTATTTATAAATACTTACGTACCTGTTCAACCCACAAATTCGTTGTCATGATTTGGTTTTTGAGATTCTGAAATGGAAGAAAAAACAGTTGATTATTATTAAACAATAGTTATTTGTATGCCAAGGACTGAAAGCGCTACCAAAGATTGCAGAATAAAATATAAGATGTTTCACTCGTTCGAATTTATCGCGTAAAAAGCACCGATGCCGCTGGTGACTGTCTGATGACTTGGATGGTACAGTACGTCGAAACGTCCTTACTTGCATTTAATTTAGCATATTATACGGGACGTCGCCCGTCGAGCGTTGTTATTTTAGAACGGTGTTTATAATTGGTTGCTCGTGTTTTATATTTATGTTGTATAGATTTTTTAAATTTATTAAATAGTTGTTGTTGAAATGAGCAGAAAATCATATTAATATTTTTTTCCTTAATAGCAAAGCTTAAACACTAAATATTTTGTAATATTTTTTGATTTACTCAACTCCAGCAGCTTGGAAAGAAAATTTTCAAGCATTTATGGGCACACAGGAGCAGTTAACATTATTGCAAGAGGTTTATGACTTGTTTGATAAACTAAAGTGTTTTGCAGTACGTAACTGTCACTTTCACTACATGGAACCAAAGATTACAGAATAAAATATAAGATGTTTCACTCTAGTTCGGTTTGATTCAAGTTGCTGTCCCAAACGGGCGCCGCTCTCATAAATTATGTTTACGATTCGCTTTTGTTGTCAATAACGAGACCGGTAGATACCAGAACAGTTCGAAAAGCTTATTTTATTTTAAGCTATACAGGGGTAATTAGAGAAATTTATATTTAAATTAATAGGATTCTTTATCACAAAGGTTTATTTTTAAATGGTAATAATTTCGAAAAATGTTCGCGATGTGAATTTGAAAAGGTTAGGTGAAAGCGAAAAGTGAAAGTGAAAAATAAACTTGAATTTTTAAAATGAATCAATTCACAGTTTTTATCCAGCATCTTGGTAATTTTGTGTTACTTATTGACAATCTATCAGATAATAGGGCCACTAAATCTTAAATTTTGATCTTTAAATAACGCGTATTTTTGGATTGACAAGTTCAAAACAGTAAAAAGATAAGCAGCTGCAGGACTTTATCAAAAAATTTTATACATGCTGTAAAATACTAAGTTTGGAGCTTGGTTTATGTGTTAAATTTAATCTATTGTCTTTCAAATCTTCCAATATACATTTGAGAGTAAAATATATACGGACTCTGGTGAAGAGACTTGCATAATATTTGAAAGTAAATTGTTCACATAGATGATGAAAAGAAAATTTAGTAAATTCGCTCAAAAGGAACTGACCCATTCCCCTTTGGTTAGCTATAGAATTGAATTTTTCGATAAATATCGCAATAACGCATTTTAAAACCACTTTTATAATATTATTGATACTTTTGGAAGACAGAAGACTGAATGAAATAAACAAAATTCTTTGGCCCTTAATCCTTAAGTACTAACACACTTAAACACACTGTCTCAGAGACAGTCAGTATCGAAAGGTTGAGTATAAAATATCTTCCCACTCCCGCGCTCCAAACGTTGGCCAGTAACGTAATTTCAGTACACATCAGCCAAGATTTCCAAAAAAATGCGAACAAGCCCAACTTTATGCTTTATATTTTTCTCATTATTCTGTTAATTTTTGTGTTTTTTTGCTTAATGTATTTGTTTATTATACAAATAAATCCCTAATTTTGTATTAGCAAATATTACAAAATATTTAGTGTTTAAGCTTTGCTATTAAAGAGAAAAATATTAATATGATTTTTTGCTCATTTCAACAATTAATTAATAAATTTGAAAAATCTATACAACATAAATATAAATCACGAGCAATCAATTATAAACACCGTTCTAAAATAACAGCGCACGACGGGCGACGTCCCGCCAAATTAAATGCAAGTAAGGACGTAGCGACGTACTGTACCATCCAAGTCACCAGCGGCATCGGTGCTTTACGCGATAAATTCGAACGAGTGAAACATCTTATATTTTATTCAACGAAACTTTCGGTATGTGAATGAATACAGAACCGATTGGGTCGTCTAAAAAAGTATATAGTTCTTTATGTTATGACAAAGCTGCTATTTTTACAGGACGATTTTGGTAATTATGCTAATAATGGTGTACTCAATAATGAAATATTACTTACAACATCGATAAGTTGAGATAGTTTGAGCTTAATTTTGACCGTAAGAGCGTCGGTGACGTTGATGACTGGCCGTACCAATTTGTTATAGTTTGACAGGAGATCATCGTAAAGTCTTTTGGCATCTGGATTACCGGAACATCCTGAAACAAAAGTACAACTCATTTTGGAACAGTTTTAAATAATCATAACGACTTAAAATGACAGCTGCATGGCATCTGATAATCTCTACTGCAATACTACAGTATAGCTAAAGCGTTTCCTACGTGTGTAACACACAACTGTCTTTTGCCTACCAGATAAATCAGAAAGTAGAAAAATATAACAAAAACTGACGTTTAATTGAAAAATTCATGTGAAACGTCAAATTAATCAAGTGACAGATGGCGAGAAACTTAAAAAATGGTGGTGTTATCAATTTTTGGCCCTTGGGCTGGTAATAGTTATTTAAACAACAAGTGTATTAATGAGTGCCAATAACAATCCAGATAATGTTCGAGATTGTTAATTGCCCTTTTAATACTCGTGTTAATTACAAAGCTTCACCGTCGACTAAAAAAGTTCTATTCGCTTTTCTCAATATTTATAAACTAAAAATAAAATTTGTTTCATAGGTAAGTACTGTCAAAAATAAATAAAGACATTGAAATGTCACAGAGATGGTCGCTGGTTCAAAAGTCACTGATTCCGTTTTTCTTAAATTCTTTTTTGGGTGTCTTGACACTAATAATTCTATGGTATTTTTCCTAAAGGGCGAACGCGCCAAATTTGCGATTTTGAGTTTTATGTACCAGATTATAGATACGGGCTCTGCGGACATTTTAACAAAAGGACGAACGTATTAGCATGAAAATAAGGAATTTATAACGAAAAAATTAAATTTGCTTGGGGCGAACGTACTCCAAAAGTTTCTCAGAAAGGGCGAATATCAAGTACTACTAAACGGCAAAAGGGCGAACGTGTATTGTTTTTGTATTGGAATTATAACCTCACTTATTTCATTCAGTAAATCAATAAATTAAGCGACATGAAATTGCCAAGGCAAAATACTAAAAGTAGCTGAGAATTTAGAGGTTAAAGATGTTCTAGGTTCCTGTGAAATTCTCTCCAATTCCAGAGCTTCAAAATGAAGAGGTTAGTAGGCCACCGCAGATCATTTCAAGTGCAGCACATCTTTTACTGATGACTCACCCTTATTAAAAATTTGTCTAACTGAAAATAAAACGAGAAGAAATTATTTGGAGTATATATTTTAAAATTTTCGAGCTTTTATTTTATCCAATTTTTTCAACATTTCCACAAGCATTATTATTAATTCCACCGTGTAAAACTATTTGGGCGAATAAAGTTTATGTTTTAGCAAATGGGCTAATGTAGGGCGAATAGTCATTTCTTTACAAAGCTTATCTGGAAAAACGGCGAATATCCACAAAAAAACGTTTTTTTAATTAACTACTTGAAAATTTTAGTATTTTTTTGTCATTTTAAGGTAAGTAATGAACATTTGAACTGCTAAACTCAACACTTAGTAGTTGGCTCTTAGAATCATACCGAAACAGTTTTTCTTCGTTTTCTCAAAACATCAAAATGCGCATTCGCCCTTTAGGAAAAACACCATCGAATTATTATAATTCTGTAGAATAATAAAATAAACCGATAGGTAGGCGAAGGAATTATAAAGAGGATAAATGAGTGGTGGGTATGTTTATTCGTAATCAATAAACTTATAGTCTAAGATCCAGATATAAAACGACCTTCACCGAGATGCTTATTTAATTAAACGTATTTTATATTAAATTTAATATGTCAATGGGTATGTTACATATGGGTTGCCTAACAAATTTCAGTCCAGGATATGATTAATTAATTATTACAAAAAAAATTTTTTACAAACGTCTCACCGGTTTGATTATTGAACAAATTCTATACCAATCGAAAGTATGAAGCCCATAGAATATGCAAACGTTAGGTTGCCTATTTTTTTCCGGTCACAACCCTCAGGTTGCCAGGTATGAACAGGTGAATCGATACTAGAATTTTGTACCGGTCTGATTATTGAATGAAATTTATATGATAATAAAGATTATTTAATTCTGAACACGGTGGTATAGGGTTGCCTGCGAAAAATCAGTCCCGAATTCCGGTTGTCGAATTTTAAAAAGTAAAATATTGCTGCGAGTGAATGTGTGCTACTGAGAGGTACCAATCAACCATTTCATGCGTTAGAATGCGTTAGAAGAGGATAGCGATAGACTCGTATATGCTGTGCATCATTTTGGAGTAGATTCTCGTTATAGTTACAATTGAAAAAACGTGCTACTATTTATTGTTGAAAAAAATGACAAAAAAGTGTTGATTGTATTAATTGCACTGATTTAGCGTTCAAGTTAGGAATCAAATTTTGCCAAAGTCTTCCCGCCTCCCATGCGTTTACAGGTTACCACTATAATACGGCAACATTTTCGAAAAATGAAAAATATCAAACAGTTCTTGCATCATTAACAGATGCTGTTGATATTTTCATTAATTAAAAAATAAAAACCGTTCAAGAATTTACGGCTGGCATGTATGGTATCAAGAGCTGCACCAACGTGAATGAGGCGCGATATCGCATTTTTATGAAAAATTACTCTGCTAAAGAAGACAACGAGCAGTTGTCAATTACTTAAGGACCACCCCGTAAATACGAATCCTACAAATTTTATCTTTATTAAAAAAACAAAATAGAAAACAACAATAAAGAAAAACTTCTGTTTATACTAAAAAATTATATAGGTATACAAAATATTTTTAATTTTTTCAAATAATTCAAGTTCCGAGTCATCGGACATAAAACTATGATCTCCAACTTCTGAACCTTCCTCGTTATCACTCTCCGTTTCAGTTCTTTCGATAATGTCTTCGACCTTTGAAGGTAAGTGATCCCCAATGAATCCTACTGGTTTCAAGTACTCATCTAAGAACCAACCGCAGTTCTCAGGCTGAAGTTTCACGCATAATGGATCCGTTGCATTAAGCCACATGGAATTTACGAAAATAGTTCGTAAAAGTTTTTGAATTAATGATATCCAGCATGGTAGTATGGAGTTGGAGTCGAAGCCTTTTATTTTTCTTAAATCTGCTCGCTGTCTTCGCTAGCAGAGTAATTTTCCATAAAAATACGATATCTCGCCTCATTCACGTTGGTGCAGTTCTTGATACCATACATACTAGCCGTAAATTCTTCAACGTTTTTTATTTTTTCATTAATGAATATCAGCAGCATCTGGTAATGATGCAAGAACTGTTTGATATTTTTCATTTTTTCGAAAATAGCTGAAAAGGTTTTACTTTTCCTTTATTATAAAATGCTGCCGTATAGTCGCAACTTGTGAACGCATGGAAGGCGAGAAGACTTTGGCAAAATTGGATTCCTAACTTGAACGCTAAATCAGTGCAATTAATACAATCAACACTTTTTTGCCATTTTTTTCAACAATAAGTAGCACGTTTTTTCAATTGTAACTATAACGAGAATCTACTCCAAAATGATGCACAGCATATACAAGTCTATCGCTATCCTCTTCTAACGCATTATAATGCATGGGATGGTTGTTTGGTACCTCTCAGTAGCACACATTCACTCGCAGCAATATTTTACTTTTTAAAATTCGACAACCGGAATTCGGGACTGATTTTTCGCAGACAACCCTATACCACCGAGTTCAGAATTAAATAATCTTTATTATCATATAAATTTCATTCAATAATCAGACCGGTGCAAAATGTTCATACCTGGCAACATGAGGGTTGTGACCGGAAAAAAATAGACAACCTAACGTTTGCATATTCTATGGGCTACTTTCGATTGGTATAGAATTTGTTTAATAATCAAACCGGTGAGATGTTTTGTAATAATCAATTAATCATATCCTGGACTGAAATTTGTTAGGCAACCCATATGTAACATACTCATTGACATATTAAATTTAATATAAAATACGTTTAATTAAATAAGCATCTCGGTGAAGGTCGTTTTATATCGGGATCCTATACTATTATAAACTAGTGAGCAGATCTGAAACTCTCCCACGAAAATTGCAATTATAGAACCTAGAGTACCGAAAACTTGAACGTGCTCTGTGAAAATTATATACTAGGATGTATAAATCATCGACTATTTTCATTTAAATACTTGAGCAGTGCCTTATTCCAATCTTTTTCCCATTTGATTTTATTGCGAACAATATTAATTAATACTTTCGAAATTTGTTACTTGTTAATGCAATAACATACATAACGTTCCATAAAGCTGTAACATACTCTGGTCCCCTGATTTTTAAACAGCTGCAGTCTTTCAAAAGTAAAATCTTCTACATAAGTATCATATAGATTGGCAAAAGTTTATCTGAAGCTACGGGGAATCGGTAAGAGGCGAGGCATATTTGTCATAAACGTACAAATGGTGTACGGTACCTATTTCACCAAGTAAAATTGGAAATACAAAAGTAACTGACAATACCAACGCCACTGGATAAATCAATATCACTCAATTGACGAAGTGAGAGGGAAGAACACACGCACGCGCTTGCCAATAAGAAGACAGCTTTCGATAAAAATCACCAATAATGTAATTCGGAGGGTGTGGTAATTATGGTTTTCGTACAACGCTGCCAGAGCTTGAAGAAGCCCCTAACAAATTTGGAAAAGTGCTCATCTTTTAATATTCATAAATTGGAAAAATATGTTAAAAGAAAAAACAAGGAAACAAGCACATTAAAGAATTAACGTTAATCATATTGTTGATATTGTTAATAATAAAAAGTCCCTTTTTTAATTATTATCACTACATATCTAGCACTTTGGCTTTTCCATAGTTAAACGTGGCAACATCGGATGTTTTCGACTGCATTCCTTTCACGGTTTCAGATAAACTTGCTAAAGTATAATATTAATTATTAACTAATTGAATAGTTCAAAAGCCAAGGCTGCCATGTACTTGTGAATGCTTACATAAACTGTTCAAATAGCACCCTTCGTTTAGCAGTTATGACGGTTATAAAAATGCTGAGAGTAACTATTATTATTTATATTATCTTAAGTGTAGGTACCTACTCTTGCTGGTAATGTCCATCTTTCCCGAGCGAGTGTAAACACAAATGGGATTAGGCTTATCAGTTACATATTCGGACTGTGACAAATATTCAAAATTTATATGTACAAGTATTTGTGAAGATCTAGTTTGGTGAGGCTGTCTTGTGAAGTTTTGGGAATCAGCCCCGTAGATGAAACGATGTGGGGCACCATCTCTACTTTCTCTGCATGCCACATCTGCTCTACTTCAATTGCAAGATCAGTGTATTTTGAAATTTTCTCGTTATATTTGTCTAAAATATCGTAGGAAAACCGAGTTGGCTTTTTTACCCACAACTACAATATCAGGCTTCGTCACCCGTCTATCAGTGATAATTGATCTATCGTTTTATAAGGCGTGTAGATGTTAAGTAATCCAAATTTGTTCGTTAACTTCTGATGGATGATGTTGCAAAGTTGATTGTGCGTAGGTAATCAATGTTAGCTTTTGCTGAACATGTGGTGTGTTGAATGATTTTTCCGTGCTTGCATGATTTCTCGCGCACACATAATGAAATGTACTATTTTTCACTAATATCTGTGAAGTTGACAATTATTGCTTCTTGCCAACTGTGAAGTTGAATTTCTCTATTAGTGGTTAATATTTTTTTTTATTATTATCCTAGATCAATAATGGACAAATTCAAATATTTTTGAGAATTCAGGGATAGTATTTCAACAAAAACTTGTGCAACATAATTTTGTATACCCAGGAGATTGTCATTAACATATTTGCTGCTTGAAATAAATAAAATTATTTCAATAAAAATGCCATTAGTTTAAAATTCGCGCTCAACCAAAAATAACTGATGACATGACGAGTAGGGGAGGGTCTGGAACGGTGGCCACCTTTTTCCAAAAAAATCAATAAAAACCAAAATACATTTTTTTATGGAATTTGATTCCGCTAAACAACAAAATTACTATATTCACCTCTATAGCATTCCATTCTGTAGCTGAGAAAAGTTACTTTTCTCAAAAAAGTTGTAGCTGCAAGAATGTGTTGCAAAGTACCCACTGTACATGCAATGACGGTACAGTGGCCTCTAGAGTATAGTACTGTGGCCACTACTGTTTAGGAATTGGGAAAAGAAATTGAAAATAGACTAGAATTGCTAGAATAATGGTTTACTTATTTAAAAATAAAAAAATAATTTTTATTACAAAAATACAACTTAAATACCTATACCGAAAGCAACTTAAACTTATTAACTTCTAATGGCCAAGAGTTAACAGACATCATATTATACAGTTGGCAGAAGCAAACGTGAGCCCTGGTGGGCGTGTTCATGTCGCTGTAGTTGTATTATTGTAGTAACAATTCGATATTTTGAATCGATAACCAAATATCGATACCATAAATGTCAACTGTTAAGAGATATGTAAACAAAGTCAAACTTGCTAAAAATGTAACTCTGAATATTAATAAAAAAATTTATCTTGGACCAAAACTAAAACTACCGTTTGCCCTAAATGTCTATATTTTCAAATTACATGACTGTATTGTCATAAAAAGGAGGGTCAAGTTTCTATGAAAAGCAACAAAAGATGAACTGGTTATAGTCCAGTGTTGCCGATGCAAAAATGAAAATTACCCGAACTTACTATTCAAATTATCAGAATTTGTCAAAATTACCAAAAGGACAAAGTCTTCGACCCCAGTCAACATGGAAAATCCCCAAAAACAATAGCCATTTTATATATCCCTTCTACGAAATATTCCAAAAACTATTGGATCTAAATTAGCGAGATTGTCTAAAAATCGTATAATCATCCTCGCATTGACAACACTGATACAGAATGAATAAAATGATGTATGTTGATGAAATCACTCGGTCATATTACTTCGATTATATTTAACAATTACTAATGGACAATCGTTAACATTGGCTCTTCATTGGCTGCTTGCGATGACCTTATTTTAGTAGTAGTATTTTCCGGGGCTCATGTTTGGTTCTGACAACTTTGTATAGCTGAATTGATTGAAAAAGAAAATAAATTTGCCGTTCTAGTAGTCCCGCCTACTTTTATAGGTTGAGATAAATGTAGTACAATATCACTAACTGGAACTATGGCTAAATCGTGAACATCGGGATACGTGAAGTAGCACCCAGTTTTTCCAATCTTGATATCTGTGACTTTTCGGCGAGGCATTTTCCAAAATAATATCTGGAATAAATTGGATCTACATTTACATTATTGTACTGAATAAAAAATTTTTAGGCAAAGTACAGAGACCACCCCTTATTTAAAAAATGAAGTAGTGACCACTGTACCTACATTTAACATGGCCACTGTACCAACAAGCACATGTTTTTAAAGAGTGAAGAAAAAAGTAAAAACTAGTTTATGCAATCATAAGCTAATTATATAAACCTATACTTACATGTATTAGGTATAAGGTTTCAACTCCAGTTCACTTGGATGAGCATTTTATTTATCACTAAAAATAAATTCACTTGCTTGGTGTATTTTACTTCACATACACAATTTGAGGTTAAGCTGATTTCAAACAGGAAATCTTAAAATTCAGGCAGATAACTTTGCAGGCATTGTAAAAGTAATCACGTAATCTTTCCAAATGAGACATTCACGAGATAGTGGCCACTGTTCCTGCATGGCCACTGTTGCAGCCCCTCCCCTACGTTCATAAATGTATCGAAAACTGACAGTGTACTTGTCAGTCAGACGACGGAGTAAACGCTCCTTGTGGTGTGTTTGTGGATTATTTTCAATTTTTGTCTTAAATTCGGCTAGAAGTGGAAAAATTGTATATACACCATGGTGGTTAAGACATTTATAAGCCTCGCACCTTATTCCGCTCGGTCAATAATAATGATCTTCACCACTTTGGTGTATAATACAGGGTGTCCCAAACAAGAGTGACTGATTTTAAACATAAATGCCCAGCTTATTAATTGCTCCAAAGATATGGGGTCTTCACTAGTTTCACTAGTTTATCAAAGAGATTTTTTCAGGCTTGGCTGGAATTTCATCCCATCAACACAGGGTGTTTTACTAATGTTGGTCAAATTTAAAGGGGAAAATATTTATTATTTTAAATGGAACACCCTATAATTTTTGATCTCATTCAAAAGAGCAATCATTCCCCTTTCCAAAAATGTACAGTTTTCTATCTTTTGTTTCATCAACAACAAAGATATTCGAGGTTTCATGTAGTAGTACATTTTTTAATTACGTGAATAATTGCCAACAAATCTGACAAACAGTTTATTTAGTAAGAAAACATGATAACATTATTCAATACATATGAAGAAGGAAAAAAAGTTACAATAAATGCTGCATATGCCTACCCTCTTCGTTTATGCATAACTGTAAAGGAAATTTTAAATTTTCAAATGAATTTTCTAACATTTCTTGCGGAATGTTTTCAATAATGTTCCTAATATTATTTTTTAGTTCTGCTAAATTGTTAGGCTTGGGATTGTAGCACCTATCCTTCACATATCTCCAGAGAAAAAAATCTGGGACAGTTAATTCAGGAGACCGCGGTGCCCATTCAATCAGTCCAGCTCGACCAATCCACTTATCATCAAAAAACTCATTTAATGAATCTCGTGCTATTAACGAATAATGTGGTGGTCAAAATTACTGATTTTGTTGTTATGCGTCAAGCGGTCACAGCATGAGTTGATTTAAGGCATCAAAATACGTTCATATGAAATTACTAATTAAAAATGTACTACTAGGTACATGAAACCTCGAATATCTTTGTGGTTAATGAAACAAATGATAAAAAACTATACATTTTTGGAAAGGAGAATGATTGCTCTTTCGAACGAGATCAAAAATTATAGGGTGTTCCATTTAAAATAATACATATTTTCTCCTTTGAATTTGACCAACATTAGTAAAACACCCTGTGTTGATGGGATGAAATGCCAGCCAAGCCTAAAAAAATCTCTTCGATAAACTAGTGAAACTAGTGAAAACCCCATCTCTTTGGAGCAATTAATAAGCTGGGCATT
This sequence comes from Galerucella calmariensis, assembly GCA_910591675.1. NCBI lineage: Eukaryota > Metazoa > Arthropoda > Insecta > Coleoptera > Chrysomelidae > Galerucella > Galerucella calmariensis. The sequence goes on from CAJUYG010003440.1 coordinate 16,518, forward strand.
TATGATTAAAATCAGTCACTCTTATTTGGGACACCCTGTATACTATTGTTCCCCATGCTATTTGACTATTTCTAAATGATACTGTTTGATACAGTTAAAATAGGTGAACCTACCTCGCCAATAACAGGCACGTTACAAATTACATATCCTTTATTTTTATTTCTTTCAGTTTGATGTAACATAAGGTACCTACACGAACGTCGACAGTATTAACAGTAAATAAAAATAAAAAATAAAAATATATTAACCTATGAATAAAAGATGGCACAAGCTTAAACTTGAATAAAAGAATATGAGCATCAAGAAAGTCAGAAGCAGCTCTTTTAGTTATGCAAATGAGATAGCTATAAGAATATTTCTGATTTAATTTGATTTTCATCGGAACTAGCAGTGAATGAATATTTAAATATTTTTTAAGTTTAATCTTTGTTGAGGAATATCATTTTTTAAATTATTCAGAAGTGATTATCTCCATTCAAAAATATATATAATTTAAGAAGAAAAATTTTCCCACTATTTGTGGGAATGTGGCTCTCTTAAACCCTCTCAAGAATTTATTCAATTATATCCCATAAAAGTGACAGTAAACTTCACCCACAGAAGCGTGCACTTGGTGAACACGTATCCATACAATCAACTATAAACAAAATTTATTTTCACTAGTAATACCACTAGAGGTCAAAAAATTTCCGGATTTAATTTGACCTCGTGTGGTATTCGGTAAAAAAATTCCACACCAAATGTGTTTCCAACAACATCAATTTTCGTCTTTATCAAGTTCTTGTAAAACAGGTTTTGTCAACTTGATTATTCAGTTACCATGGCAACTCAGTGAAACTCTAAACTAGAAATTATTTCTGTCAAAAATTTGTCAAAACAGCACGACGTAGAAAAATGTCTCGCTTCGGTCAAGAAAGTAAAGAAAATATTCGCCAGAATATTAAGCAGTTGACACCAGCGAATACTAGGAAATCGAAGGCGAGTGTATGGTAGCAGTTTATAAACTTTTGAACAGAAAAGGCGTATGATTTCGACAGAGCGGATATACCTGCGGAAGAACTGGCGCTCATTTTTGAAGACTATGCCTTCAACATGCGAAAAAAGAACTCCGAAGACTACAAGGAGATTGTTATCAAAGTTCTATGGAATTCTACAGCTAAGCAGTTGCAGGAATATTTTTTCGAAAGGTATAATCGCAAATTCAATCCATTCTCTGACATAGAATTTGTCAACGCAAGAGCAGCAAAAAATGCTAAGCTTCGGAAGCTACAAATAGATCCAACCAAGAGAAAGGAAAGTTCATCCGCACTATCAGCAGACGATAAAGATTATTGAGCTTTGGGACGGAAACACTCCGGAAGGATTGCAAAGAAAGTTCTTTCACATTGCTGCTCATGAATTGGCCTGGAGAGGAAATGAAGGAGCGGCAGCAACAATAGAATATTTTGTGGAGGGCATTGACAATCAAGGGAAACCAACAGGAAGAATTGAGTATAACCCGGTTTTCTCCAAGACCACTTAAGGCAGTCCAAAAAGAATGGCCGACAGTAAGTGGCTTGTACCGAATACAGTCAATGAAGAATTATGCCCAGTAAGACTGTTCAAAAAACTAATAAGCAAGCGAGACCAACTCATCAAAACGAATCGTTTATTTTTAACTCCAAATCCAATTTGGCACCACCCCAATTCCAAAGGTTGGCACAAGAACAGCCCGATTGGACAAAATACAATATCTTCCTGGTTCAAATCGGCGGCATCAGTGATTGGAATCGATGTCAACAAGATCAAGATAACAAATCATTCTGCGAGGTCCACTGCTGTTTCAACTCTAGCCAAAACGGGAACTGGAGAACAGCAATTAATTAAAATAACAGGGCATGGTAACAGTTACTCCATAAAACCATATCTGCAAATTGACTCGGGCCATCATCAGGATATAATTGACGCAATGATGTCTGCTTCAACTTTTGCAAAGACAGTCCAAGAATCTCTAAATCAAGAGCAAGCAATTCCGAATCAACCTACCATAGTATACAATAATTGCGTTTTTAATATAAACACCAATCATAATGGTCCATGGATTTAGAAAACACTTAAGCTTTTTGTTGAAATTAATCAAAATTATTATGTAAACAAATAAAAATTAGATTGTCAAAAAAAATATTCTGTCATTATAAACGTCAAATAAATTTCCAGTATAATTCGCTGTTGGGAAAAAATTTCCGATAAAATTCATCCGTTGCTATGGTGATCTGACAGATATACACGTTCTGATTGGTTAAAAATCACAAGTGTGGATTTTCCAATCAATTTTTTCTTTGTCTCTACCATACTGATACATTTGCAGACGAAGTCTTGGTTACGCAGACGACATTGCTATCGTAGAAATGGGCAATATGGTATTTTGATCTAAGGCTTTCATGGAACACTCACCTTTATTACCCTAGCCAGATGCAGAAGGGTACGTGGAGAAACTGGTTACTCACCCCAAAAATGGCTATACACAAGGGATGTTAGGCCAATGATAGTAGTGAAGAGAACAAAGGCACTTCTATAAGGCTATTATAATTTGGCAAGTTTATCTGAAGCCGTGAAAGGAATGCAGTCGAAGACATTCGATATTGCCACGTTTAACTATGAAAAAGCTAAAGTGCCAAGTACGTAGTGATAATAATTAGAAAAGGGACTCTTTTTATTATTTACAATGTTAACAATATGATTAAACGTTAATTCTTCAATGTGCTTGTTTCCATGGAGTTTTTCTATTAACATTATTTTTGCAAGCTCTGGCAGCGTTGTACGAAAACCATAATTACCACAACCTTCGAATTACATAATTGGTGATTTTTATCGAAAGCTGACTTCTTATTGGCAAGCGCGTGCGTGTGTTCTTCACTCTCGCTTCGTCAATTGACTAATATTGATTTATCCAGTGGCGTTGGTATTGTCAGTGACCTTTGTATTTTCAATTCTTCTTGGTAAAATAGGTATCGTACGTCATTTGTACGTTTATGACAGATATGCGCCATGTTTCCTCGCCTCTTACCGATGCCCCGTAGCTTCAGATAAACTTGCCAAACTATAAGTAGCATACAAATGCTTGCTTGCCTGTGTATTAAGGTAGCCATGAAACCACTTCTACAGGTGCGATAGAAGTCTACACTACACATTTTGCACATTGTTATACAAGCCTAAGCCAAATCTGTAACGCAGAGGATATCGGATGACTTGATGGGGCAACTCATTGACACAGCAGCCATACGATAAAGCTTTAATAATAGTAATTTCCAAATCACCATATCAGGTAGGAAAAACTGAAAGAAATGTGCATCTATAGATGATGAGGCAGCGTTATATACGGATAGATCTGAAGCAGAAATAGATGTAGGAGATGATACAAAGAATAGCTGTTTCAATAATCCTATGTAAGGACGTTCGTACGTGGAAGTGAGTGTGATTCAAGACTGTGTTAAACAAATAGAAAGGCAAGTAAGTTCCGTTCAGTTGCCATCTTCAAAGACAGTCGACCAGTTCTGATGGCACTCGATTCGGGGTCAAATTCAAGGTAATGATATATGGGATTGCATAGGCGACTTAAACGCACTTGGAAACCATTCTAGGTCTCTAGGGTCAAAATGGCAACGAGCTGGCGGATGAAACCACCCATTATTATGACAGACCTCGTAAGATTGGAAAATTGTCAAAGTCGTAGTATAGTTTGGCAAGTTTATCAGAAGCTATACGGGATCGGTAAGAGGCGAGGAAAAACATGGCGTCTATCTGTCAAACGTACAAATGGCGTACGGTACCTATTTTACCAAGTAAAACTGAAAATACAAAGGTAACTGATAATACCAACGCCACTGGATAAATCAATATCATTCAACTGACGAAGTGAGAGGGAAGATCTCACGCACGCGCTTACCAATAAGAAGTCAGCTGGTCGATACAAATCACCAATTATGTAATTCGGAGGGTGTGGTCATTATGGTTTTCGTACAACGTTGCCAGAGCTTTAAGAAGCCCATAACAAATTTGGAAAAGTGTTCTCTTTTAATAATCATAAATTGGAAAAATAATGTTAATAGAATAAATCCAAGGAAACAAGTTCATTATAAAATTAACGTTTAATCATATTTTTAACATTGTTGATAATAAAAAGACCCTTTTCTAATTATTATCACTACATAGTAAGCACTTCAGTTTTTTCATAGTTAAATGTGGCAATGTCGACTGTTTTCAACTGCATTCGCGGTTTCAGATAAACTTGCCAAAGTATAGGTATGTTAACAGTAAAATTAACAGGATGTGAATGCAGGGGCTTCAGATTTATGGTTTCAATGTTATTTTTTTTATGGAAAATTCAAGAGTGAGATAGAGAGTTTATGTGATCTTCTATAGTGGTAATTCAAGTGATTTTAACTTGACGTTTGTTTGCAGATCTTAGTCAGTCTTAATCAACATCCAGAGGATTGTATATTGGCCTATTCTTTAGTGTGTACCATATTATTCACCGATCGTCAGCATTTATGAAGACAATTCCCGTTAATAACAATATTGCACTGGTGGGCTGGTTTACTTTTGAACAACTGATAATAATAGGACTTCAATTAACAATTTGTGCTTGAAAGCATTTAAAATGTCATCGTTTTGTAATGTTGTTAAATATGGAACGCGGGGAGAAAGAGATAACGTATCTTTTTTTAGACTTCTTGTTTTTTTAACAGAGCGATGTGACTATTAAAATTGATCTCTCTGTGCAACGCCGTAATGCTTGTATTGGTGCTTTAAAACGGAGCCCCCTCGGTGAATCACAACTTTAAACTTGGTGTGTATGCTCTCGACATTTTCTCGAAGGTTAGTTAGTGTATCTAGGTAACCGTAAATTTTTGTTCCTAAAATGAATAAGGTGGCATTGAAGAATTGACAATAAAAACAAATTAAAACAAGAAAAATGGATAAAAGAATGACACTAAG
>CAJUYG010003441.1:0-10968 GCA_910591675.1 Galerucella calmariensis
TGCTATCATTAAAAGTGTCACTTTTAATGACAGTTGTACAAAAAGTTGATTAAAAAAACGGAAATAGATGAATAGATGACCAGTTCTGCTAGATATAAAATTCAAAAAAATACATATAATACATGATAAGATACACAGAAATATTGAAAAAATATGTATTAATATATACATAATTGAAAGAGAAATATTTGCCAACTATATTTTGTAATGGAAATTTTTGTGAGGATATACCTAGCATTAATATAGCAAATTGTACTCATTTAAGAATTTAGTTCCGAGTTTTCGAACAGCTACGTGTTAACCTCCAAGGACTGAAAAATGTTAAAAATAAATTACATAGGAGATAAAATACATAATAATAATACTTACATACAGGGTGGTTCTTGAATAATTGTAGGTACATAGAAGTACAGTACAATCTTCACTTCAAAATATTACTATTTAAACCAGCTAGCCTTAAGGGGCATCTACCAAATTCGACCTTGCACAATTATGCTTTGTATATTTTTTTGTTTCCCTACGTCCTCACGTTTAAGTTCACATAACGAAAATTTTCTTAGAAATATGAAAGCTCCGCAACATGTAGGTAGCCAAGCAGTCCAAGCGGATTTTGGTTCACGTACTACTCTATAAGCTTCGTCAGTACTAAACTGGGAGACCGCTGAGACTGGCGAGCGTTGTATCAACAATGGAACGGCACGCGACTACCGAAGCAGAGCGACAATGTCAGTCATAGAAGGATAGAAAAGCGAGAGATGGATTTTTATCCGATATTTTAGAGGTAGCAACCGAATTTCAATAAGGAATTGTACGGTCATAAGTAATTTGAGGACTCTGAGATTTTTATATAGTATTCATAAAGCTTCAAATTAGACTTCTTATCAATTAGTTTTCCCATTTAATCCATATTTAATTCTTTACAAGGGCTCAAACTTTGCTTAATATGTGTAATTACCTCATGATTCATATTTTTCTCAACAATATTTGGTTAGCATTTCAAAGTTTTTATTCGATGAGAACTCTAAGTTCAACATTAATCTACATGATATATTTTTTTCTTAATTTTCAATACATCCATTACCTCAAAATTATTTGCCAAAAATATTTCGATATTTTGTCAAATCTCTGCCGATAGATTCCCCTTAATAAAATGTTGATATTTAGCTGGTTTAAATCGCAATATTTTGAAGTGAAGATTGTACTGTACTTCTATGTACATTTACTAAAGGACCACCCTGTAGATCTAAGTGAGATTAAAGGTAGAATATAATGTAAAATTTTTGAAATATATTTCATTGATGTATAAATTGAATTGTCTGGAAATTCTCCATAGTAATTCGTTTTTTTTTCAATTATTCAAAATCCAAAAAATATGCATAATATATTATACTTACATTATTTAAATCAGTTTTTTGTTGATACGTGTATCTCCTCGTAATATATAAAATGTTTCTAAAAAGATTCGTTTTTTGTAATTAGTTTTTCTCGGCGATAAAATTTTGACTATTCCATACTTCATGATGACTCCCAGAAAATACGTGTTTAGCAAGTGCACATTTCTCTGGGAGAAGTTTTCTGTCACTTCTATGGGATTAGTGAGAGACCTTTTTGACTGACAACGTATTTTTTATCACAGTTTTGGCAAGATATTTGCCCAGTACGCTTATTTAAAAAGTTGATGAAAAACGCGAAGCACTTCCATAACATTGGACAGAGTATTTCTTACACCAAATACCTTTTGGAAGAAGAAAAATTCTAAAGGTTGGTATAAAAATGTGGCGATTGGGATTATAGAAATTTCCAAATGATTTAGTCCTCTCTCAGCATAACCAAATGGTATAGAAGTCGAATGTATGAAAATTACAAATCACTCAAATCGAGCTGCAGCAGTTAGCGAATTAGGTAAAAGCGGAATTGAACAAGTTCTAATAAACCTAACAGAACAGCAATTCATTATCAGTATTAATAGCCCAAGGACATTGATAATTGTTCGAAAAAATCCTATGACAGATTTCGAAAGCTTGTTGCCTACAAGTAACAAGCTTGAGAAAGCTGTCATAAAATTTTTGAGCATTTATCAATGTCCGAGGGTGATTCGGATAGAAAATTTTTTTTTATTGGTGAACCATTTTACCTATTTAAAGCACGCCTCAGCGTGTTTAAATCGAACTTTTTAGCACGCGCGTGTTTTAAAGTTACCGTGGCAACATCAACAACTCGAGAAACGAACTCTAAATCTATGGTCTAAATCATGTCTAAATGTCAATTTTTTTATTATTGATCTGACAGGAGTAGTTTGTAACGTCAAAACTTTTATTCGAACGATATTTAACAATGTCAAATTTATAAATTAAAATGGAAAGTGCCGTTGGTATTGTTTGAAATATTAATATTTCCATTTTTCAAATCTTAGGAAATGGTATTTAAATTAATACTATTGACATTCACAGAACTCAATAAGGTTGAACTTCCATCAAAATACAAATTAGTTTATGTTTTTCTCATTTCCATGACAACGCAAGGTGTACATCATATACGTCACGAATTCAACCATTTGACATTTAGTTGACGTTTCCATCTATGATTTCCATTTCTTGTTGTTGTAGTAGTTATAGACCGGTACTTATAATTTCAAAGTGCACCAATAAAAAAAAATATCGTAAAATATTCGTGGATAACTGGTCTTTAAAACACTTGCTCTATTTCGAGCACTCCGGCTTCGCCGTCGTGCTCCAAAAATCGCGCGTGTTTTAAAGACCTTAATATCCACTTATACTTTAATATACTATTGTTTCAGTATTACAACCAAATCGTGACATTTCGATATATTAAATATTCGAAACTTCAAAATCGGAATAAATCAATATGTATCCATAGCAACGTGAAAATTGCCCATGGTCTGTTATATCAGTGTAATGTTGACATGATTGGCCGAGATTGTTCATTCGATATAAAATGAGGAAATTTGATTGGTTTTTGGAATTGTCGAAAAATTTTCAATAAAACTATACATACAAAGCTGACAAAGATGATATCATTCGAGCATTTTATTCAATCGATTCGTTTGGAAAAAGAATAAATTTCAACATTTACTACAGAAACTATTAAGGGGCATTTACCAAATTCGACCTTGCACAATTATGCTTTGTATATTTTTTTGTTTCCCTACGTACTCACGTATAAGTTCACATAACGAAAATTTTATTAGAAATATGAAAGCTCCGCAGCATGTAGGTAGCCAAGCGGTCCAAGCGGATTTTGGTTCACGTACTACTCTATAAGCTTCGTCAGTACTGAACTGGGAGACCGCCGAGACCGGCGAGCGTTGTATCAACAATGGAACGGCACGCGACTACCGAAGCAGAGAGACAATGTCAGTCATAGAAGAATAGAAAAGCGAGAGATGGATTTTTATCCGATATTTTAGTGGTAGCAACCGAATTTTAATAAGGAATTGTACGGTCATAAGTAATTTGAGGATTCAGAGATTTTTATATAGTATTCATAAAGCTTCAAATTAGACTTCTCATCAATTAGTTTTTCCATGTAATCCATATTTAATTCTTTACAAGGCCTCAAACTTTGCTTAATATGTGTAATTACCTCATGATTCGTATTTTTTTCAACAAAATTTGGTTAGCATTTCAAAGTTTTTATTCGTTGGGAACTCTAAGTTCAACATTAATCTACATGATATATTTTTTTCTTAATTTTCAATACATCCATTACCTTAAAATTCTTTGCCAAAAATACTTCGATATTTTGTCAAATCGCTGCCGATAGATTCCCCTTAACTGTGACTCCCGTAGCGACATTAGTATTATTCATATGAATTTCAATAACTGCGTGTTTAATAATTGCTGCTCATGAATAAAGGTTGGATTGATATGTTTCTAAATATCTTCTTCATTGAATAGTCCTAGCGATTTGAACTCGTTTGTATTGATACCGAGTGAATTTGTATTGTTTAAATTTGACTCCAAAAACTGTCACCCTGAAAACTTTCATTGTCGCGTTTTCAAAAGTTGACAGCTTTTCTCGTCTAACTGAGAAAAGTGGCATTCGATAGATGGAGCTCTGAAATACCAATGTCATCTTAGCAACGAGTAAAACAAATCAGCTGCCGTAGTGGTTTTATTTTGCTGTTTTAGTTATTTTCAGTATGTGTTTTGTGAAAATTTTGCTTTTTCTTTGATTGTGCTTTAGTATTTTGTGTTGTGAAACAAAATTTTTAATCCTAATATTTTTATTTTTGGAGTAATAGGTATGGTTGATATTTGTGAAAAGTACAACAAGCGTTCAATTAACTGTTCAATTTTAGGTCTGATTTCGTGTTTTCATTTTATTTTTGATATAGTCGTATCTACAAAAGTTACAGGGAAGGTACGTTTGTATTGAGTGATATTTTAAATCTTTAACACCGACTTATTTTCTCTTTGATCTGCAATGGAAACAAAAAATAGAATAACATAACCTCTTCCATAATATCTCTGATTATATAAGAATATAACCTCAGAAATTATGACAGCTTAGTCAGTTTTAAACCTATCACTGACACAAAATTAAACAAAGAAAATACGAATTTATGGTAATTACGTTGACTTGCATGTTAGGCCAAGAGCCGGGTATTTTTTGTAAAAAATGTACAGGAACAGGTATTTTTCTCTTTGAATATGTTCAGAAGTGTCTCTTGAATGTAAATCCAAGTTGGCGTCATGGGGGGGGGCTTCACTTCACACGACATCTTGAAAAACACGCTTTATTGAATATCTCGCGAACCGCGCATCGTACGACAAAAATTGTAGAAATCGTTATTGTTGATAATAATATTTGCCATCTTTTTCATTCAAAACTTCCTTTTGTATAACGCATAGGTTTTTAATTATAGCGCTCAAAACTTTTATCAATATGGTTTTTGCTAAATATTTAGTTAATGGTCGATGATAAATTAAAAATGGTGGTGACTGAATTGTAGAGCATAGAATTTTCTATAAATTTCATCCAAAACTTTTTCCTGTAGCATCTATTGTTTAGGAGCTGCAGCTTGGTAAAACTTGCTCCTCGTACATTATCAGTGGCAATATTGCTCGTTGTATACGAAAACCATTTCATAACGCATAATATGGCATGAAGTATTCAAAAAAATGTCAATACAGCTGTATACCGAATCAATTAAAATTATCAATAATGTGGAGAACAGCTAATAATTCATCGATCTTTATTGTTGCTTAAAGCAGTATCATTATCAATGTAGCAAAAAATAGTTCATCACGCTACATCGGAAGAATTGTTATTCTCAATATTATTATTATTATTATTATTAATTAACGTTATGCTTGTATTATGCTATTTTATATTGTACAGTATTATTTCATTTTGTATATTATAATATATTGTAATATTAAAAATGATTTTTTTCAATAGAAGAATATGAAGGTTGGTATTCAATTTGAATTTTTCATTTTTTTAAATTTAACGTGAATCTGAGTTTTCCGAAAAATCGCTAAGAGGCCGTTCATAAAACACGTCACGCTGAAATTGGGATTTTTAGACCCCGTCCCTACGGTTGTCACGCTGTGTCATACTTTCTGTTACCACCCTATCAATATTACGTCACAAAATCCAAATACCTTCCTCGTAAGAAAAAAAAATTGACTGAACGTACATACATTTATAAGTTTAAAAATCTGTATAATTCACTAATACAAAATGAGTGACTTCTATCATGACAAAAATTTAAAAAAAATTATTGAGAGAACGTAACGTTGCCTTTCGACCCCCGGTCCCCCTTGTCACATCTTGTCAAACTCACCAAGACCCCTCCACCCCCCTTGAGTGCGAACGTATTTTGTGAACAGCCCCTTATCCGTTTCAATTGTTGCATATTTTGTAAAATACTGTGTATAATCGTTAGCACTTTATTTTCTTTGTCTAGAATTGTTGTCGAAATCACTAAAAGAAAAAGAAGTGTGTAGCTTACTGAGCTAACAACCAAGGGTCCTAGGATCGAAACCCGTTTTGGACCTGGGTTTTCCTCCTTTCTCAAAAAAATATTTACATGTGCTTATAAATCGAATAAGTAACGAGAGAAAACTAGACGCAACATTATATATTGGAAAGAGCAGAATTATAACACACAATTCAAAAAATATATAATTTCCCTTATATCTGGCCACATGTAGTTACTGCGCATGCTTGCAGCCCTGTGACCGGTACGTTTAACGCTTATAAAGTGCGCATGCGGGCTATATCATAATATGCAATTTCGAGAGAGCTCGCATGCGCACTTTATTAAGTGTGTACTCTCGTAGGAGCTCTCACTGTTAGTGAATAGACCCCCAGGCGAAGGAACGACACTAGCGCATGATGAATATACAGCATTATAATCTCATTTACAGCGTAATAGCTCCCAAACTATGAATGCTACGGGAAAAATTTCCCAATGACATTTGTAGAAAATTTCATGCTCTACAATTCAGTTACCACCATTTTCAATTTATTGTTGACCATTCACTGAATATTCAGCAAAAACAATAAAGAAAAAAGTTTGGAGCGATATAATTGAAATCCTATGCGTTATACAAAAAAAGTTCCGATTAAAAAAGATGGCAAATATTATTATCTACAATAACGATGTCAACAATTTTTGTCGCACGATGCGCGGTTCGCCAGATATTTAATAAAACGTGTTTTTCAAGATGGTGGCTGAAGTGAAGCCCCCCCATGACGCCAACTTGGATTTACATTCAGGGAAAACCCCTGATCTTATTCAAAGAAAAACATAGCTGTTCCTATACATTTTTTTCAGAACCTACTTTTTTTGCTGGGGCTCTTGGACTATATAATACAATAACAATTCAAAACGAATTATTTTACTCGTTGTGACAGTTACAGTTTTTTCCGCCAGAGGTCTCATTGAATTCTACTCCGCCCAATTGCTAGAACAACCCAAATTCACCCGATAGAATACAAATCTCTTGAGTTATTATGAGTCATCAATTCAAAATATTTTTAAGTTGCTCAAATTAAAATACACAGTATTGAACGTAATTTACTAGCTAGAATTTTCAATAGTTATGAATATCTACGCCCAAATAACGGATGTAATTTGTTTCATTGATCTCAATTTTCATTCTTCTTGAGTGTATCCATAATAAAACAATAAAATTTTCTACCAAACCTTATAAATAACAATCTTTAGAACGTCATAGACAATTTACATAAAGGTAAAGGGCATTCAGTATTCAAAATCGATTCAAAATTATCTGTATATTGGATCGGGGAGTTGCACCCAACTGCTCACTTAATAAACATGAATTTTTACTTACAAAATACTAGAATTTATATCGGGTATTTCAATAAAAGGTATTCAAATTGAGTGTTTTGTTAAAAGTCGCAGTAGCAATACCTAAATGTTCGCATAAAATTCGTATGTATTTAAAATTAAATTTAAATTAGTTGATTTGTCGATTCGAAAAAGTCTTTTGATAATATGACCGATGAAGATACAGTGTGGAAACCACTTATGGAATAAAATTCTTTATATGCCATTATTTCAGAAAATTATGAAAAATGCCGAGACACGTCAACTTTTGAATTGAGTTGTGCGTTATGTACACATAAATTTAAATGTACAGGGTGATTCACGCAAGTATGTCATAGTCGGTGTTGTTTTTTTAATGAAACACCATGTTATTTGCATATTTTTGAAATCCTCTTAATGAACCGATTCCAACAAACTAAATAATGTATGGTCAATTATGAATTATACAGAGTGAAATTTTAAAATTAATAATTTATTACACTTGAAATATTGGCACTTTTTTAAATTAGCTAAATATGGATTTATCAAAAAAACTAAACTAACTAATTATTAGACGTACTTGTATATTGAACAAAACCTGCTACGCCCATCAATTTTATCATAAATACCTAAAAATTGCCTAAAAACGCCAATAATTAGACAAAATCGGTAAATAATGTGGATTGTATGGAATCGGTAAATAATGTGGATTGTTTTCTATTCTGTCAGTTGTTGATGTGTTAACAGTAGTTTATACTGAAAAAGTGAAATCTTTGTCAAACACTCTTTCCTTGTCGACATAACAATGAAATATTTAACTGAGACTCACCGAATTGAGATTTTAATGATGATCGGGTACGGAGTTGTCAAGTTGAAGTGGCAAACTTATTCAATCACAGGTGTCTAATCTCTAAAATTAATGCACAATTCAGAGAGCTTGGACATGTCAAACCATTGAAAATAAAACCACACTTCGTTGAATATGATGTGAAAGTGGATATTTTGTCAAGTGTCGAAGAGAATCCAACTTCAAGTACACGTCAAATTGCCCGTGAAAATAATGTTAGTCATACAACTGTTCTAAGATGCCTTCATAAAGAAAAACTTCATCCCTACAAATTAACTTTTGTGTAGGAGGTAACAGAAGACGATCCAGATCGTGGAATGGATTTCTGCGAAAGATTGAGCTGAACAGAAATGAGATAAATAAAGGGTTCAATGAAACTCAAAGTCAAACCACAATATATTTAATGTCCGTTGGGACTCAAAACTTGCAACTAAATTCTGTAACAATTACCATCATCAGGCTATAACAAATAGAAAAGGTACATCATTGTAAAGATCTAAAGAGACAATAAAATTTATGATTTAACTAAGCTGCGATCAAATAATATTTTACAATCAAGTTAAAATTATAAAAGATTATTTTTTTCAGTTGTCAAAATCTGACATTTTGGTGGTTTTAACCAATAGCAATACATTATTCTAGCCAATCATTCGGTATTATACTGATAATTCTGCTTCCTCATCGATAAAACCTTGTTTACATCGAAACGTCAAAATTTTACTGTGAATATGTCAGCATTGACAACTAAAAGTGCTTCGAAGTTTATTGAAAAATGAACACAAACCGATTCAGTATCATCACACAAAGGAATATTGAACATTTAATACAAAATTTAAAATTGTTGAAAAAAATAATACCTATTCCCAAATACAACTCGCTCTTCAAATTTGATCATATAATTTTTTATTTTCATCACTCAAACTTGTTTATTTGAGGTAAAAACATTCAAACAAACTGAATTTAGATAAAATCCCTCGTCCTAACGGACTCGTGATTTTATCAATCGGTTTGTTTTCATATTTTTGCCAAATAAACAAGTTTTCGTGAAAAAGAAAAAATTATCGATAAAATTTGAAGCACTCGTGGTATTACCTTTGAAAATTAATCTAAAATAATTAATATATACTATAATGACAAAAGTTATGAGAAATTTAAATATTTCAAATGTTTCTGAATATAACAAATTATAAAAGTTACCTGTATGAAATTTCACCACTGGAAGGGTAAGATCATCACTGTCATTAGTTCATCAAGTAGTACTTTTTACAAAGTGAAAATATTTAATAAATTGTGGAATGAAAAAACCTCAAACAAACTTTTTATAGGTATTAATATGTTTAAGGTTTTCTCATGAGAAAACATACTTAGTTCTCAACTTTCCCCAGTTTGTTTTGCGTTTATTGACATTTGATCATCGTCTAATATTTGAAAGTTTTTTTTGGTGCTTTTAAATTCATTGCTTCTTTAAGATTGAAAAAACAGTTATTTTCATAACTAATTATTTAGGCAAATCTGCAGTGTGTAGTTAATAAAATGCCGAAGCTGCTGAACAGTAAATGTCAAAAGATCTTTGTTAAGCTATTTTGAACGAGAATGCCGAAAGGGGGCCCACTTCTCCCACTTACTGCTGTAAGAGACATAAGTAATAGTATTCGCTAGTTGCATTAATTATTAATTATTATTATTAAGGTTACCTACATATTCAAATGCAAATGATTGAATATTTTTAATGTTTAATTAAAGAAAAAACCTACATCTTGTCAACATCACAATATTTTGATTTGCAACGTCATCGTCTCTTTATCGTGAATAAACTATAGTATGTGTACCTAACCACTAATATCATAAATAGCTATTTTGTATATTATAGACCTTGTGATATATGTCAACACTGAGAAAGTGACGTTTTATTATAAATTCTCAATTTTTTTATTATTCCCATATTTTATTTGATCCTTATCTAATTATGAATTTTGTTGAATTTTGTTAACCCATCGGAAGGATTCTTTACGACAAAATTTTTAGTATTTATCAAGACCCGAGGAGTATTCGATAAGATAATTTTTTACTTTGTAGATATCAAAAAATTGATTGTCAATCTGATGTTTAATAATTTTCAATACAAACTTTATTAGTTTCAATCAAATATAATTCATTTTTATTTAAAAATACAGTTGTGAAAAGTACAATTGGTAAATTGATTGAATCGTTAGATGCAATACCAAATCTTCGCGACATTTTTAATCCAGTTGTCAGTGTGACGTTAAATTAATTTTTAATAAAAAATAAACACCAAACTGAAAACACCACATGTAGGGTATTATCAGTAGTAATACCCCTAGGGTCTTGATAATACCGAGATAATTTTGTCATAGAGAATGCTGAAAGCGTGCTGCCGCAGGCCTTGGGCTATTATCTTTGAGCAACACGCTTGAAGGATTCTCTACGACAAAATTTTGAGTATTTATCAAGACCCGAGGAGTATTCGATAAGATAATTTTTTACTTTGTAGATATCAAAAAATTGATTGTAAATCTAACGTTTAATAGTTTATTAGTTATAATCAAACAAATATTATTCATTTTTATTCAAAACTACAGTTGTGAAGAGTACAATTGGTGAATTAATTGAATCGTTAGATGCCATATCAAATTATTCGCGACATTTTTAATCCAGTTGTCAGTTTGACGTTTAATTAATTTTTAATAAAAAGTAATCACCAAACTGAAAACACCACATGTAGGGTATTATCGCTGTAATACAGCGGTGATTGGATGAAATTTGACACATGACTTGAAATTAAGTAATTTGATTGGTT
>CAJUYG010003441.1:10978-21488 GCA_910591675.1 Galerucella calmariensis
CAAGACCCGAGGAGTATTCGATAAGATAATTTTTTACTTTGTAGATACATATTAAAAAATTGATTGTCAATCTGACGTTCAATAATTTTTAATACAAACTTTATTAGTTTTAATCAAATATTATTCATTTTCATTTAAAACTACAGTTGTGAAAAGTACAATTGGTAAATTAATTGAATCGTTAGATGCAATACCAAATCTTTGCGACATTTTTAATCCAGTTGTCAGTTTGACGTTTAATTAATTTTTAATAAAAAATAAACACCAAACTGAAAACACCACAGGTAGGGTATTTTCAAAGGTAATACCACGAGTGCTTCAAATTTTATCGATATTTTTTTCTTTTCCTCGAAAACTTGTTTATTTGGCAAAAATATGAAAACAAACCGATTGATAAAATCACGAGTCCGTTAGGACGAGGGATTTTATCTAAATTCGGTTTGTTTGAATGTTTTTGCCTCACATAAACAAGTTTGAGTGATGAAAATGAAAAATTGAGTGATAAAATTTGAAGAGCGAGTCTTATTTGGGAAGATTATTTTTTTCAAAAATTTAAAATTTTGTATTACCTGAATGTTTAATATTCTCTTGACGGCACTGAATTGGTTTGTATTCATTTTTCAATAAGCATCGAAGCACTTTTAGTTGTCAATATTGACATTTCAAAGTAAAATTTTGACGTTTCAATGTAAACAAGGTATTATCGATAAGGAAGCAGAATTATCAGTATAATACCGAATGAATGGCTAGAATAATGTATTGCTATTGGTTAAAACCTCCAAAATGTCGGATTTTGACAAGTGAAAAGAATAATCGAAATAATATGACCCAGTGATTTCATTAACATACATCATTTTATTCATTCTGTATCAGTGTTGTCAATGCGAGGATGATTATCCGATTTTTAAACAATTTCACTAATTTGGATCCAATAGTTTTTCGAATATTTTGTAGAAGGGATATATAAAATGGCTATTGTTTTTGGGGATTTTCCATATTTACTGGGGCCGAAGACTTTATTTAGATAACCAATGTGTCCCTTTGGTAATTTTGACAAATTCTGATAATTTGAATAGTAAGTTCGGGTAATTTTCATTTTTGCATCGGTAACACTGGACTATAACCAGTTAATATGTTGTTGCTTTCCATAGAATACATAGAATACAGTCATGTAATTTGAAAATATAGGCATTTAGGGCAAACGGTAGTTTTAGTTTTGGTACAATATAAATTTTTTTATTAATATTTAGAGTTACATTTTTAGCAAGTTTGACTTTGTTTACATATCTCTTAACAGGTGACATTTATGGTTTCGATATTTATTTATCGATTCAAAATATCGATTTGTTACTACAAAAATACAACTACAGCGACATGAACACGCCCACCAGGGCTCACGTTTGCTTCTGCCACTGTATAACAGAATAAGAAATGAAAAAAAAATCATTCATTCGAAATAAAATAACGTAATTTTAAGATATTCCATATATTTCCAGTAAATATCTTGGCAGATTAATAAGTTAAGTTATTCGGAGTGGAAATTAGTGCATTAAAATTATCAAAACAATTGACTTTCGCTCCATTACTGAATATATTGGACAATCAAATAAAAAATAGTGGAGGGTTTCGTATTCATTCTTTTTACAAACCGTGCAGGGTTCTTTCGGGTTAATATTATAGCTATTACCGTTAAAAGAGAAAAAAAAATTATGACTATTGGACATCCGTAATTGTGCAAGAGTGCGAGTGACTTATTTCATCTATAAAATTGATAATTTTAATAAATACAACTTTTGTTCATTTGATAATTATAAACTTTTTCCACCAAATACTCTCAATTCATACATTTAAAGAAAATATCCATTCATTTAATTCACATTTGATTGTAATATAAACCAGACCGATCGATATTGACTTGTGCTTGTGAGTTGTAAGGTCGTTGCGAGTTATTTTTTTTTTCAAAGTCAAAGTATTTTTTATTTACAAACACAACACATTATCTCATACCCCGAAAAAACTGGGCTTTTTATAATCAAGATCAACAAAATCTATTTACACTTCGAAAGGTCTTTCTTAAACAAATATCCTAAGTAAATAAAAACAAGACTCCCCTGTCACATAGTGAACCACTCTCTCATTCTCTCGATATATCAGTTACACATCGGGGTCTCCGACATTAGTTTGTTGGTTAATTTTAACAAAGGTCCTTTTGAAAGTCTAATAATGAAATTGGAAACTGAAAGAAAAAAAATAAATGGGTGATATTCTTACCGTTTTATGTGTCATTCGAGACTTTTCGGGTTGTTAGGGATTACGGCACTTCTGAAGTTTGCTTAGTTATTGGAAAAATTACAGAAATGAAATAAAAACTTTTTGAAATCAATGAAATCTTTGTATGGAGTGTGATATTCGATTCAATTTTATAAAAAAAAAAGGTAGAACGTGTCGCGGGACACACGGTAGGAACTTTAGTTCCTTTTAAGCAAAAAGTAGGTATGTAATACATTTGACGTTATAGATAAACAATTCGCAAAGCCTCGGTGGCCGAGTAGTAAGCAAACCAGACTCTCACGCGGTAGATCCGGGTTCGATTCCCCGTGAGGAATTTTTTTTTACTGTTAATTTTATTTTTAAATAATTATTCCGCTTGATATTAATAACGATAACAGGTAGACGTTTGAAATATTATAGATAATGGTACGGTACCCTTCATGAGGGTACTAGTTGCACAAACTACTATTCTGCACAGTTTACAAAATGGAAATGTAGGCCATCAGTTAACCAAACGGATATGATTTCATATACATCTTAGAACGTATATGATATCCACCAATCAGCATTCGAGTTTAGTATCCGTCATTCATCTTTTTTCAATCTAAAAGAAACGTCAAAATAACTTGTCAAAAAAAGTTTCTCATAGAAGCGCACTGGATCAAGAATATTCATTTACAAAGATAAACTTGAAATAAATATACGTACAAATTACCAACAAATACTTAAAACAGAATAAAATGGGTATTCAAGAGGACCTCAGATTTCATAAAATTATCTGACATTATAGATAAAAAAATTTCATATTTCGCAGTGGTCGAGTACCTAGTAAGCAATCCAGACTCTCACGCCGTAGACTCGGGTTCGATTCCCGTGAAAAAGTTTTGTTTTGTTTAATTGTCACTTTTATTTTTTGAAATAATTATTCTGCTCAATAATAATAACAACAACAACAAGTAGACCTTTGAAATATTTAGCAGAATATTCATTATTATATATATATTACGGTACCCTCCATGAGGGAGTCCGACTGGCAACATCTACTTATAATAGCATCGTATATTTAAAAAATGAAACCGTAGCATTATACAAATTGGACATTCAAGAACTGTACGTTTACCACAAAATTAGTGGAAACATGAAATTGAATTGTGAAATGTTTAATTTGAAGTTATATTACAGTTTATAGAAATTTTTATTTTCTAGATTTTTTCTTAAGTTGGTCGTAGAAAAAATATGCTGCTCGACTCGTGTGGATTGTCCATAACGCACTTAAACGATTAACTTCGTCCTCGTGCGATATAGCCATCATATCCACACTAGTTGCACAAACTACAATTTCTTTCAAAATATGCCCTTTTACATTTAAAAACAACCTGCCAAATGTCAAATCAATTCATCCATCCATTTTTAAGTTATCGAATTAAAACATTCAAGTTTTCAAAATTTCAACACCCTGTACTTCGAAAAGTAAATGTGCTAGGCTAGATTCCTAATCGCGCAAAAAAATTATGGAAATAATAGTAAAAATTTATCCGAACAAATTCAAGTAGATCACCAGCACTGCGAATACCAGCTTTGTATACAATTTCAATATAGCATCGGTGGTTCAGTGGTAGAATGCTCGCATTGCACGCGGGCGGCCCGGGTTCGAATCCGGGTAGGAGCATATTATTATTATGAATCGCTGCTTCGTAAACGAGAGAGAGACTAAGGAGGCACAAGCACGCAAGCAAGGCACATAACGAAGCAATGTAACATAACGTAGCGTAACGTAACGCGTAACGGTCAGATCTTTTGCGTCGCGACCCCTGGTCGCTCAAACATAACCTGGCGTAAAGAACTAAAGTTCCAAAAAAAACTATAAATCCACGTAACAAAATGGGTTAAACAGTTTATCATTTGTTGAATTATTGTTTATCTAAGAGGGGCCTATTCTGTAATCAGTAACGATGTCGTTCGTGGACGATTATCGTTACTGAACGACTTTATATATTCAGTATCGTAACGACCGCTGTTAGATAACGACAAAATGGCTGATATTATGTCGTTGACGAACGTCAGCTATGCAGCAGTCGTAATCGGGTTAGCAAGTATTTGGTTAAGAGGTTTGTTGTGTTTTTTTTCAATATTTTGAAAACGTTGTTCCTTATACAAAGATCATATTTTATTTAAGATGGATCACGTATTGTTTTGGATGAATTGAATAGAAGGTAAATTCATATAAGGGTTGAAAAATAATCTAAACTATACACATGTAATATTTTTAGACAGACACGAAGGAATAATTTTCGTGTCTTAAGAGACCGAAGTAACCCCTTTGAGTTGCCTGAGAAAGTGTTCCAGCAGAGTATCGAGTAAACAGTGAAGCTGCTTATGAATTATTCCAGGACTTGTTGCCTTATTTGAATCATGGTAGTCGTAATACTAGAACACCTCCCATAGTTAGATTTTTCACAACCATTCATTTCTTAGCTCATGGGAGTTATCAAAAATTAGTGGGTGTAGATTATTTAAATGGGTCATCACAATCTAACGTTAGCCGATCAATTTGTTGTCCCTGAAGGCTTCATTTGTACTCAATTCATCCAAATACATTATATATTGTGACCTTGTTGTCTTAATGGACCGACTTTTAACTTTGTCCTTTTGCATAATAAAAGTTACGTGAATGTCAATCAAAAATCCTTTCCTAACCTAACAAAACAGCTACATATGTCAAAAATTATACCAACCTTTATAAAATTGTGAAAATATTATCGTTATGTTTTGTCCCTAGATTTTAACGTAACGACATTATTACAGAATCTAACTCGGAAAATTATCGTTAACATAATAATCGTTACCGTAACGACGTCGTTGCATAACGACAAGTTACAGAATAGGCACCTTAGTGACTGATGTCAAATTTTGTTGTTGGTACTTTTGAAATTTTTGCGTTGATTTGTCATTATCCTAGTTCCATTTTTCCATTTTATAACCTGAATTATACAAACTCTGGAATGTTGCAATTTTGTGTATGGTTTGGCATATGATTATTCTCTGGAAGCTAAGCGCCTTTATGCTAAAAAATATTCGCAGCGAGTGATGCCTCATCATTCTCAATTTGTACGAAATTACCAACGCTTGCAAAGAAATTCAAATAACGCTGGTCGTTCCCGGACAGCTAGAAATGTGTAGGTATAACTAGATATTCTGGATAAAATTGATCAACATCAAGGAACATGCACTAGAAAAATTGCCACACGTCTGTGTAGCCATAGATAAAAAAATACTTATAGATAGGAAGCGGACCCATGGCGCCCTCTATTAGTACAGGTGGCGCTACCTTGGGAGCCCAGTCAGTACCTCAACACAAATCAGATGGTTGTGAACTTCGCTAACAGGCGAAAAAGAAGATTCCTGTAATTTTACAGTTTTTGGCGGCATATTCAAAATTACTGTAATTTTACTTTTATTGCAAAACGACATTTATGGTTCAAGTTACTCAACATTAGATCGTTATTACAAAAATAACAATCAAATAGTCAAGTAAAATTAAATGAAATGTCAAAAATGGACCATATAATGCCTGAAGTGAGGAAAATATGTATAGCAATAATCATCAAGATTATAATATAATATATTTTATCAAATAAAAAAGTATACAATAAATGGAAAGTTTTTTTAACAACAATGCTGGGAAGTTCAAAGCTGTATGGAAGAATAACTACTTCTGTCACTTTTCGTTTAATCAAACATGTTTTTTATAAAGATAGAGCTTACCGGATGCACCTCACATTACAGTCTTCCACAAAACATATTCTCGACATTGTTTGTTAAAATAAAAGTCCTACTATAAACAATAAAAATAAGCAAAATGGTTTTTAAAAACGAAAACCTGGACAAACTCACGATAACTGTCACGTAGTTGTCAGATTAGGATCATAGATAACACGTTAGGATGTCAGCGCTGATATAATATGTGGAAGAATCTGCAACTACCACTAATGCTCTAATGCAATTACAACCCAATGCTCATTTTATAATTGACATTTTTCTAATAAAGTAATTCAAATGGTTCACAGTAAGGTGAAAAATATTATTAATAATTATCATAATATACTAGTGATTAAAGAAAGGATTCAACTTGAAATTATCAAACTAAATGAAAATAATAAAGAAATCTGCAATGTTTCTATAAATAATATAAGGTGTTTTCAATTATGCATTAACAATATTAGTGGACATTTTGAATATATTTTATGGGTTATCATTTATAAATTTCGTTGAATAATAAATCTTTGTTTTCTGTTTTGTACCGGGTGGTCCAATAAGCCGATCTCTCGGCTATATATCAGAAACTATTCATGTTATAACTTTAGAAAAAAAAATTCCTTAAGAAAAGTGGACAAGAGAAATTGCTGGAAATGACTTTTAAGTTTCTAGGTTAACCGCTAGGGGGCGTAACCTGTGAAGAAAAATTTAAAAACCAGTTTTTGTGAAATATGTCCAATTATACCCAGTGTTAAATAAGTAAACTAAAAAAAGGCCTAAATTTCGCATAAATTTGTTCAAGTGTTTGTGGATAAATACCTATAACTTTGGTTTGAATCAACCGATTTTAACGAAATTAGTGTCAATAGAAAAAGTGTAGATGAATTAATTACATCTACTATAAAACAATGGAATTTAGTTTTAATTGTCATGGGTAGAAGGTACTTTTGAATGAAAAAAATTAAAATTTGTGCGAAATTTGGGCTTTTTTCAGTTTACTTATTTAACACTGGGTAAAATTGGGCATATGTCACAAAAAACTGGTTTTAAAATTTTTCTTTACAGGTTACGCCCCCTAGCGGTTAACCTAGACACTTGAAAGTCATTTCAAGCAATTTCTCTTGTCCACTTTTTTTAAGGGATTTTTTCTCCTAAAGTTATAACATGAATAGTTTGTGATATATAGCCGAGAGATCGGCTTATTGGACCACCCGGTACATGAATATATATTTTGATACTTTCTTCATTACTGTGAACTATTTTAATTACTTTATTAGAAAAATGTCAATTATCAAATAAGTATCACCGAGTTGTCATTTTCATATCTCACTTTGATCAATTATATTATCTTTTTCATATTGACAGAAATTACCAAAATTAAGATTTTCAACATTTAATAACTCAAAAACGGTACAAGGTAGGGCTACTATATTATATATTTTTTAAATAAGAAGAAAAAGATCATTCCAAAAATGTAAAAATATATAGGGTGTTCCATTTGAAAAAAAAAACTATTAGGTATTTTTTGTATTTCCTTAAATTTGTACGCTACTGAACTTTTGATATTAAGAAAATTCAGCTGTAACCAAACAACTTTAAAGCAAGACTTTTTTTTCTAAAAGTAATAATAACGATGATAGGGGGTGGGTCATTTATAATGAATAACCCTGTACCCCCACCACATCCAATACAAACGACATAGTATAATTATTCAAAATTGAATTATAATATCTTTGCTATTATGAAAGTTATTCAAGGTTGAAGATGAATTAGTAAAAAATGTTGCCAATTTTCCAATTTTTCGACGCTATAATCAAGTATATAAAAAATTGTATGGGGTATTTTGAAAGCGTTTTATTGGCTAAAACTCATTCTGATAAAATGCTTTCACATCTTTTAGGCGTCGTAAGTTATTCGCATTAATCTGTAGTTATAGTATATTAAGTATCAAAAACGGTAAGGGTTGTTTACCGGTCGACAGCAATGTTCCATTTTGCTGGAGACCAGTATTACCCTGAACGTTTGAAATGCTTATAAGGTTGAAATAATACCCTTCTTGGTGTGCGTCGTCGATTGTTAATGTCCTTCTAACACATTGTGTATTACAAACGTTAACCCTAATCTTTGACTTACAAAAATTTGATTGGTTGATGTTTAGATTACGCGCAAGTGCAACTTATCGATCGATAGCTCAAAATACTATGAAGGTGTTACTTTCGTAGCGGCAATGTGTCTTACGTCTTTTTCTAATGTCACACTGACAGTTCTCAGACAGGTCTGTACTTTGTTGTTTACGGTCAATTATTATTTATGAAAAGTGAATATGAATCTTATGGTTTTATTTATTTGAATAATACAAAAATATGCATGGATACACGGAAAAACATCAGCATTTTGAAAGTTCTCAAGCATTTTCAGTTAGAAAAAGAAGCTGGTAATTATTAATTTCATAACCCTTTCTAATTTGGCTGAATACGATCCTGATGATTTTATTCGTCAAAATTAAGGTTAGCTATATGTTAAAATAGCAAATAAAATAAACGACATGCCAAAAACCCGGATATACGTCACAAATGATGACATACACCAAGAAGGGTATTATTTCAACTTATACCATTTTTTGCGCGATCGTATTCAAATAAGCTTTGAATAATAGTTATTTATGATATAAGTGTTAAAAGTACATTTTTAAGGCACGCATGTGAAGGTTTGCAGAATGAGCGAAGCGAATCCTGCAATTCACATGAGTGCCTTAAAAGGTACTTTTAACACGTATATCATACAATATTTTTTCTACAAACGTTCAAAAAATGTAATAATACAGTTTGAATTAAATTTTAAAAACCTTTATTAAATATTTTGACGTTTGCTTTCAAAATTTGACAATTCACTTTCACCAGCAGTGCCATAAACATTTTAAGCATGGAGACTAGATATAAGGAGCACAAACTTGTATAGGAAAAATGTCGAAAAAGTGTCCGCGAAAAGCATTGAATAGTAGATGGCGCGAGAGTAGCAAATTGGCCTGAGGACAGAGTGAAGTATGCCGACCTAGTTAACCTAAAAAAATCTCCGTATAATGTTTATATTTATAAAAGTTGAATCTAAATAAACAATTAATGGTAAAAACGTGTGTTGTGAAAAGTTGTCAGGCTAGACTAAAATGATGAAAAATATACACCGCTATCTCTGTATTTTTTCTGGCCAACAGTACGTGAAATAATTTCACGATAATAACCTTAGCATTGAAAGCAAATGATTATATTTGTCATACTCATTTTAAAGAGTAAGAGGATCGTATAATAATATAAAGAATAGGTTCACATTGAAGGGAGCTCAAGATATTTCCCACTATTTATTTCCATAACAGCAAGTAGGTAGGTATCACTAATGAACAGCAAATGACAAACTCATGCTGCAGTACTTATAATACCTCACATATTTGTGCATAATGTGTAGAAATATGTGAAATATTTTTTATTGTTTTCATTACTATTTTGCAACACAATTATATAAATATATTGAGGAAACTTACCTTTAACCAAACATAGCACCAGCTACGCGAGATACTTATTTTTTTCCTTGAAATTTGCTAAAACCAAGCGTAAAATGTAACATAGTTAAAATAAACAAACCATCTATATTTACATAACCTTAAATAATTAACCATGACATTCCAACTAAACATTTCAGACCAATTTGCTACACGAGCGCCATCACAATTTAACGCATTTCGAGGACACTTTTCATTATAAGAGTTTGTGCTCCTTATGTCTAGTCTCCATGTTTTGGAGAATTACATTATTTGATAGATGAAACGTCATTAAATCAGTCTTAAGTGACGTGATATTGAGCTGCAGCAAAAGTTTATGACGTCTCTCGCTACCAAAGATCATCAGAAGCTGTCAAAAGGCCTCGTTAAAAAAACAAAGCTTTGAAATACTCACTGAGCGTATATCCCATCCATGTATAAACTTGATATAGGTGGGTCCGTTTACCATAAGAGTGAATAGTCCCCAGTTAGCGCCAATTTGGGACACAATTGTTGCCCACACCGGTATATCTGTCAAAATTCTTTTCCAAGGGGTTGGAACCTAGAAAATCTCAAAATACAGTAAAGCTACTCCAATTATATGGATTATAAAAAGTTATACTTACGTTCACTTTAGAAACAGTTTTTCCTAAACTATCTAAAATATAATCTTTTTCTTCTTGTGATATACGAGGATGTTCCTCAGGACTATCGTAAACCAAAAACCACCAAGCAAGAAACCAAATGGTCCCTAATAATCCACAAGTATAAAAAACATTTTCCCAACCCCATTTATCTGTGATGAAGCCACATAAGGGGTAAGTTAAGGCTACACCAATAGAGCTACCTAAAAGTAATATAGCATGCACATTAGAAATTTTTAGATATCGACCAGAAGTTCATTAAAATTGGTTTTTCCACTACTACCAGTGAAGTTGACAGTTATTGCTT
>CAJUYG010003442.1:4473-14801 GCA_910591675.1 Galerucella calmariensis
AATACACACAACAACAACAAGTGAGGACTGGCGAAAATCATTTGATGTTGAAGGTCAGTGTTATATTATCTATAGTTGAAGGGACAAAAATATATAACCTTGAAGGTGACAGCTAACTCTGGCTCAAACTCTGAGCCATAATAAATGCTTACAGCTTTACTCGAATCACACTGAGTATTTCAGCATAAAGTTGAGTTTTATCAAATGTGTTATATAGGTATTTATTAGTAGCTATTGTACTTCTGCACTTTTCGTTGTCAATATACACGTAAAATAGATCATTTAAAAAACTAATTTCAACCTACAAGCAAACTTTAATCTAATTTGAGTCTGAAAGACCATAAGAAAGATGCACACATGTGATCGTATGACATATGACGACTGAACGCAGACCCGTTTCGCTTCTTGTCTGTTGTATTCTTTGAACCTGGAATTTATGTTTGTTTTGTTTCACACATTTCGGCAAAGCGCACGCAGCACAGTACAGACACCTGACAGACACCACAGCACACAGTGGCACGAGATTCGTAGGCTATGACAGAAACCTGGCTATGACCATGCTATGACTATGAACGCATAATATTAAGTACAGTTGTGTTCCTAGTTCCTAGGTGTAAAAATATGAGTTGTGCTCATTTCCTCTGTGGAAGATACCTATTCATTTTGACGAAATTTGACTTGCAATAGTTTCAAATCTGCTGATTCAAATTGAATGTAATTTGGCAATGTACCTGGTTGTAATATGCTTTCTCAGTCACTAGAAATTTAGACTTCTAGCTTCAT
The DNA here is from genome assembly GCA_910591675.1 of Galerucella calmariensis. Lineage (NCBI taxonomy): Eukaryota > Metazoa > Arthropoda > Insecta > Coleoptera > Chrysomelidae > Galerucella > Galerucella calmariensis. The sequence continues at coordinate 5,257 of CAJUYG010003442.1, forward strand.
CCAAAACCAAGTTACAGGGGGTTTGAAAATCTCCTGGCTGGCTTCAAGAAAATAATTACAACTGTGCCTTTTTCTGTTGGTTTGGCGTGTTTAATTGTTATTGTTCGTCGTATTTAAAAAATAACCAGTGGCGTGAGAAGATAAATATTAAGGGGGCTCTTTAATATAAATGTAGCCAGCGTTCATTTCGATTTTTTCAGCTCTAATATCACATATTTACATTTTTTCAAATATCTAGCATTAGAAATTATATAAAATTGTTTTAAATTTAGATGCCACACATTTGACTTGTTCACTGAACTATAAATATGCTTAGTAATTAAATTAAATTGAAAATTTGTGAGCGTTGGTATTCCACAAGGTTGATTATATGTGGAAGGTTGATTTTATTGGTAATTTCGGTTTTTTAGGAAGTTCATATAGCTTACGGAGTAATGGTCTAATTAAATAGTGAAATATAGAGTAGGTAATATCTATTCAGTGCTATTTGAGGGGGTGAATAACCTGTGAGTCATGTTGTCAGCTCCCTTTTTTCAATTGGCTGATTTCTCTTGCTGAGCTGGTTCCAAAAATGTACCACAAGTTGATTCAAATTCGTAGGTATAGGGTTGACGAATATGCTAAAGCTGTTTGTCATTTCAACACCTTTTCACTTTTAACAAGAATTTTAAATTATTCCTTGATATTTATTTTTTAATTTCATGTTAAATTCTATCATGAACATCCAAGTAGATAAGTGATCTTAGATGAAGTAAGTACTCCTTTATAAGTGGTCCATGGGCTCCGGAAGGGGGGCAAAGCAGGGCACTTACCCCCCCTGGAAAATTGAATATCCGATTTTGATTATTTAACAAAACAAAATACCATACTTCTTTAAAAAAATCATGTAACACAACTGATACACTAATACTAATTTTTTAATAACATCCAATATTTATAATTTATAAAATGACGATTTTATATAAGTATTATTTATAAAAAGGCATAAGTATACATATTTTCAACATTAGAGTTAAGTTTTAGTTCAAGTTAACCATTTATATGTATTTTTGAGAATAAAAATATAAAAGTTGTAATCTACCTTTATTTGCCCCCCCTATATTTGACCCTTCCGGCACCCATGAAGTGGTGTAAGGTTTTAAGAGGAACCCAACTAGCAAAATGGAATTCTAAGAGGCCTGAATAATTGTTCTATAACACTGGAATAGCATTGTTTTAAGGACTTTTTGTATTTATTAAGCCTTTTGTTGCGATAATTGCGATAACTGGTTATAAAACAGTTATCTTATACCATTTCATTTCACAATAAAATATTGTTTAAGGTTTTTCTTTGGAATAAGCAATTCTTGTACCGCTATCGCCGCCATTATGAGCAATTGAGTTGGAAACATGAAACTTTATTGAAAAATGTGACTTTATCATTATTTAGAGAATTATATTGTGAAAGAATATCCATATGAAGTGATAAACTATTAAAATAATAAAAAAAAGTATTTTAGGATATTCTATTTTATTATTTTTCTTAAGTATCTACTTGAAACTTAACCAGAATTGAAGCGCTTCATTTTCTTGCCAAATATATACCTATAATTTATCAGTAAAATTTGCGGCGCATCAAAATTTGTGCTATTAAACCATCCAAATGAAATTATAATTTTCACTATCGATGTCCGCCCAAGCGGCCCAAGTCGTTTTGATAAGTCTCGATTTCTACAAATGAAATTTATGATGCACGTTCAAGTTGAAATATAATTTGGTTCTGATATTCTTCACTAAAAAATGAAATGCTCTTATAAACTGCTAGATGACAAAATGTTACCATTGTGCTCGTAATAACAGCATCATAAAAAAATATATTGCATTATACAACCATTTCCTGAGACCTTCATAGTGCCTGCTTCAATCCTATTTTATAGATGTAACTACACGACACACTATTAAATCATTTTATAGTTGCTGTATAAATGATTATAAAACAGTGGATTAAGAGTGGTATAAATGTGTATTAAACAGTCATATAAGAGTTGTATAAACTTTTAATAGAACTGTTATACAACCAAACAGTTGTATAAAAAAGGACCCTTTTAGTTGTATAAGGATCATTCAATTGTTTTATAGACCGTTATAAGAATTTTAGTATCCTATAAGATCTATCTTGTAGCTGTTCATACAAACTTTATAGAATTTAAATTGCTACTTGGGAAATGCAGAGTTGAAAAATAATTTTATTTAGAAATTCCAAAAATTCAAATCTGTATCTTCAATGTGGATAAATATAAATAATGAAATTTAACAAAAAAATTAATGATTTTCTACTGGCATAGTAATCTTAAAATTAGAGGACCCTGTATATTGTCGTATATTAAAATAAAAAAAGTGACTTAGTTTCCTTTAAATGTAACTAATTCTAACAAAACCTGATTATTTCTGCATAACAAATAATTTTCAGTTAAAAAGTCGATGTAGTCAAAGACAAAAATATAACTGAACACAATTTTCTACGTCTATAAACACCAAACCATTACGAATATGAAATTTAACCAAGTTTCCCACGTTCAATCAAACAGTAATTTAAAACAAAAACTATATACATCGATTTATTTCAATATTCATTGTCCATTGGTAGAACTGTGAACCTGTAGATCTGGGTTATGAATTTTTTAATAATTATCGGAATGCCACAAGGATTTTCAAAATATTGGTTTATTTCTTGTACACCCAACGATGTAGATTATTTCCATGTCATCAGTATTTATTTATTTAACTAATTAATTACAATATCCTCGGGCAAGCCCAATTACAGGATAAGGACAAACACAGGATAATAATGACAGGAGAGAAAAAAAATTAATACAATGCAGTATTAGGGAAATTAAAGTAAGCACTCATATACAGCTAGGCATTCACAAAAAGAGACTTACACAAACATTATATGCGAAGTGAAATCTTTCCTATGAATTACCCCGGAGAAAGATTCGTTTTATTTGTCTATTATTTGTGCAGAAATTATCTATGTTTGACTCAATCGAGGAGTATTCAATGATAAGTTGGTTTAATGATGAAAATTTTAAAGCAAAGCAAATATAAAAAAATATACAGAGTTAGTATAAAGTATGGAACGCCCTAAGTATCTCCTCAACGGTTTAATATTTTTGAATGAAATTACTCATCCTCAAGAAAATCCAAGGAACTCAAAAATGTTATCAGATTTAATGTACCATTTCCGGTTAAACCGGAAATGCATATCAACTTTGTTATTTTAAATAGAACACCCTGTATATATTTACATTTTTGAATTTCTGTGAAATTCTGCATACAGTGAAGCTTTCCATTTATATTTTTATAAATTAATTGAGGCTCTAATAAATAATTTATCGTCTTCATATTCTCACATAATTAAAATTTCGATACGTTTTCCTTCTCTTAGGTTCACTGTAACAGAAAAAACAATAGTAACAAACAATAATACAGAAAATAGCTATTTATGATACAAGTGCGCAAAAGTACTTCACGCACAAGTGTCATACAAAAGTTTATCAACGAGCACATGAAGAAAAGATAAAATAAAATGTGCTCCGAAGGTGTTGAAAAACATAAAAATGAATTTTCTATAAACAAATATATGCACAACGAATTTTAATTATTTAAATTCATATTCACAGTAAAATGAGGACGATTATTTAATTGACTGATTATAATATTGGGTAATTTGTCTTTTTTTAAAGTAACAGAATATTTTTCTCTATGTCTGACACTTCTGTCAAATTTACTGTCAGCACAAAAGTTTATACAACAAACGACTAAATTCAAGGCAACTAGATAATCACGTTGCTAAAAAAGAGTGTTAAAATGATAATTTTTTACTTAATATAGTAACCAATCAAATTACTTAATTTCAAGTCATGAGTCAAATTTCATCCAATCACCTCTGTATTACAGCGATTATTTTTTTCACTTGTCAAAATCTGACATTTTGGTGGTTTTAACCAATAGCAATACATTATTCTAGCCAATCATTCGGTATTATACTGTTAATTCTGCTTCCTCATCGATAAAACCTTGTTTACATCGAAACGTCAAAATTTTATTTTGAATTTGTCATTATTGACAACTAAAAGTGCTTCGAAGTTTATTGAAAAATGAACATTCAGATAATACCAAATTTTAAATTTATGAAAAAAATAATCTTTCCAAATACAACTCGCTCTTCAAATTTTATCACATAATTTTTTATTTTCATCACTCAAACTTGTTTATTTGAGGCAAAAACATTCAAACAAACCGAATTTAGATAAAATCCCTCGTCCTAACGGACTCGTGATTTTATCAATCGGTTTGTTTTCATATTCTTGCCAAATAAACAAGTTTTCGTGAAAAAGAAAAAATTATCGATAAAATTTGAAGCACTCGTGGTATTACATTTGATAATTTTTTACTGAATATAGTAACCAATCAAATTACTTAATTTCAAGTCATGTGTCAAATTTCATCAAATCACCGCTGTATTACAGCGATAATACCCTACATGTGGTGTTTTCAGTTTGGTGTTTATGTTTTATTAAAAATTAATTAAACGTCAAACTGACAACTGGATTAAAAATGTCGGAAAGATTTGGTATTGCATCTAACGATTCAATTAATTTACCAATTGTATTTTTCACAACTGTAGTTTTAAAGAAAAATGAATAATTTTTGATTAAAACTAAAGTTTGTATTGAAAAGTATTAAGCGTCAGATTGACAATCAATTTCTTGATATCTACAAAGTAAAAAATTATCTTATCGAATACTCCTCGGGTCTTGATAAATACTCAAAATTTTGTCGTGGAGAATCCTTCAAGCGTGTTGCTCAAAGATAATAGCCCTCGGCCTGCGGCCTTGGGCTATTATCAAGCAACACGCTTTCAGCATTCTCTATGACAAAATTATCTCGGTATTATCAAGACCCTAGGGGTATTACTACTGATAATACCCTACATGTGGTGTTTTTTTTATTAAAAATTAATAAAACGTCAAACTGACAACTGGTTTAAAAATGTCGCGTAGATTTGGTATTGCATCTAACGTTTCAATTAATTTACCAATTTCCTATACTTTTCACAACTGTAGTTTTAAATAAAAATGAATACTTGTTTGATTAAAACTAATAAATTTGGTATTGAAAACTATTAAACATCAGATTGACAATCAATTTTTTGATATCTATCAAGTAAAAAATTATCTTATCGAATACTCCTCGGATCTTGATAAATACTCAAAATTTTGTCATAGAGAATGCTTTAAGTGTGTTGCTCAAAGATAATAGCCCTCTGCCTGCGGCCTTGGGCTATTATCAAGCAGCACGCTTTCAGCATTTGAGCATTCATTTACTAGTCGTTGAGTCATTGTCATAACTACAAAATGAACAAACAAAAAGAATTGTCAAATTAAGGTGCTAGTTTGGTTTAGTTTAAAGTAATTTTCCTTCTAAAATTAATTTTGAAAATTTTACAAATGTAACAATTCAAATGTCAATAAATAATTTCAATGTTATCTTTATTTTGCATAAAAAACGTTCTCCATAATGTAAACTCTCTTCGGAGCATTATACTCCCTTGGGAATAATCGACTACTTTTGTTTCAATTTTGATGTCATAGGAACTGATTTCTACTCACGACTGTGGAAAAACAAATTTTCATGTCAGGTGTCAGGGTTTTCATGGTCACTGATAACGTATCTCAATGTATTAATTGGAGATTGAAATTAAAAATGATTAAAAAACAGAGCGGAAAATTAATATTATTATTACAGTGCAAGATTTTCATGTGACGGCTGCAAATTTTGTCCTTCGGAAAGTGTACAACGAAAATGGATGAGCAAAATGCAGGCGTTATATTATATCACACATCCTTTCACCCCATAGAGATAGTAATAAGGGAGGAGACGAAGTCACGTGATCTAAATCGTACTTGGTCAGCCATTTTGGTGCCACGCTAATGTCAAAGTTATTTTTAAATGTCATTGGTGCTGTAAATTACATTTTTGAAGATACTTTTGTTTTAATTGATTGACTAAAATGGTTTCTTGTGCTGTTAGAAGTTGTACCAGTCGAGACGGCGTGGATATTAAGAAATCTTCGGGAATAACGTACCACAGGTAAGATAAATAATATGCAGGGGTGTATTACAAATATTTCAAACATGAGTCTGTTACACAGTAATAGTTTTAGACTATTGTAGTTTAATTTACAAGTTACATATACTTATATAGTGCGTCCAAAAAGTATTTTCGTTACTTTATGGACGCTATGTCTGCTTTTCAAACCACTAAAAGTAGTTCAGATGTGCATCTGTACTTCAGTTAGTTATACTGACAGCACCTCGGAGTTGGAAAGTTAGATTCTGGAAAATTCCATTAACATAACATTTGTACTTACAAAATGTTTGTAAGGTACAGATTCTTAAATTTTAGGAAGAATGCAGTTGAAAATATGTTTTTTTCTTAAATAGATTAATTTATTTCTCCATTGTATTTTTATACCTGCCTACCTGTAGTCCAGTCACAAAAAGAGAATGAAATAGGCAAAAATGAATATTTTGGTGTTAATTAAAACGTTGCATTTGGTATATGACAAAATCACGTCGCCATGAGGCTTGAAAACTCACGTTATAACTGAACCAATCAATATTAAAAAGGATTCACTGCATTACATCGAATATCAATACTAAAAATTCATATATCGAAAAATATTAAATCCGGTTCTGTGCAGAAATACGTTGCGTACCATACTTAGCCACGCCCACTGATTCCACATGTACATATGGAACCGAACATTGGATGTCGTCTCCTTCCTTATTACTATCTCTATGTTTCACCCACAAAGCACGTCACTGACTTGTGTATTGTTGGAATGTTTTACCTTTTCTTCCTACCTCACTGATCAAAATCAATAAATCCCTGAACAAACTCAATTGAACAATTTTCCTTTATTATTTTCACGGTACACCCTGTAGGTTCTAGTTTTGACTGCACTATTTACGTCAGAAATTGAAAAGCTTTTTTAGTGATATTCATTGTCAGTTCTCAGATATACCTAGTGATGAATGATGTAAACAACAATAACTGCATTTTTTATGTGCCACTGATGACTTTAAAATGTCGGTGAAGTGCAGTCAGTTAGTCAACCAATGGTGTAAAAAAAATGTGTCTCTTTACTGGAAAATGACAATTATGCTATTCAGTTGAACAACAAATTTAAGCAGTAGGTAGGTACTTTAATTAACATGAACATTAATAAACCAACCGAATTGAATTTTTTTTTTATGTAAAACGTTATTTTGACACAATAATCTATTTATTGAATAATTGTGTAAATATGCACAATCTTTCCGCCTCATTGCTTAGATTTTAATAAAAATATTCAATAACAGTAATTTTAATAAACGGTATTGGCTTTTGTACAGTTTAATAATGTCAAAGAATGCGTGTCATCTTGGCAGTCATTCATCCAAGTATACTTTTCATGGTATTTAGTATCTATTATAATTTATAACAGAATTAATTGTGTGAAAATGCCAAGCAGACAATGTATTTTCACAAAAACTGACCAAAATGTATTAGGTAGTTACTACCTCTTCTTTCATTAGTTACAGGTTACAGTAGGTATATAGGTATTAATTACATCTCTTGGCAAACGGTTTTTGTTTTACTATAGCTTGCAATGGTTCTATTAAATCGAAATTCCTAAGATAATTTAAATTGTAACGCAACAAATTGAAAAAAAATAATTTTTAGACGAGGCTGGTCGGATAGTCTACAAAAAACAGATGGAAAGAGTTAGGTACTGACTTAAAAAATGTTTTAGGTATGTAAACTCTGTCCAAAATCAATTGCAAAAGTTGAAGTACGTGTTCGTCTTCCAATTGCCAACTATAGGTATTATACTCGAAACTCGAATGAAACGTTCGTACTCAAGATTGAAGTGATAATAGGATCACATAACTTTCAGGGGCTCATAGAATAAAGTTGAAATTATAATATTATATTAGAAAACAAATTGAGGATATAATATTACTACGATAAATAATGTTTTATAATGCATAAGCTTAATTCAATTCTATGGCTGAATTTCCAAATCTCGAATTTTTAAAAACACCTACCTTTTATGATAATCACAAAGCTGTTATTATAATTTGTATGTAGCGGTGTTGTTGTACATATCTATTCACTCAAAATTAAGTTTTAAATTGTTCCAAAATGAAATATTACTGGTTAATTCACATGTTTTTTCTCAAAATGAGATGATTTAACCCTCAATCAACGATTTAACCCATCAGTGGTTGTTAAACGTACTGTAGCTTTTGTAAAACCTATTTAATCACAAGCCCCTGTGGCCTAATGGATAAGGCATCGGCCTCCTAAGCCGGGGACTGTGGGTTCGAGTCCCACCAGGGGTACTGAGAATTTTTTTTTCATTTTGCTTTTTATTAAAATAGGGAATCAGAGGGAGAAGAACTTTGAGGATTCAAGAAAAATACGAAATATTATTTAAATTTTATTATAAATAAAGGATACTTTGTAAAGCACACATTATAAATAATACAAAACCATTTTACTAATATAAAGTAAAAAATTTCCCAAAACTTCCACCTAAAAATTACATACATCATTTATGTCATACAAGGTGTTTAAAATTATATTTCTGTCACATCTAAAAGTGATAGGTAATATATATATTTATATTTACATTTTTCAAACACCGTGTACAATATGGTATACTATTTTACGTCCTTTTGACTCCTAGCTGTCATTTATCTAATTATACATATGAAAATATTTATACCCCCAATCAACTTTACATCAAGATTCCGTTCAAAAATTTTTCAAAAATTTACAAAGGTGGATGACGAGTGGATTTTTTTAATAGTTCACTCTGTATATATCAATTCGACAAACTGTAATCTTGATTTTATAGCTAATGGAAAGATTATCTCAGAAACCACTAAATGGTTTCAGCTCAACACTTTTTTCAAGTCAATAATTTCAAAGCAGACATTAAATAAATGTAGTTCTGTACTTCTGATCGGAAATACACATTTACTTTTATTTATTTTATTATTTCCGGCTAGCTCGTTTTATGAAGGTCAAAATCCTTTTTTTTCAGTGAGTTATAAGCATTTCTATAGAAAATAGTCTTTTGAGAGTCACAGAACGATCATTCATTAGTAGACAAAGACTTAACCCCTGTTAAGCTAGCAGAACCACTTTGGAATTTTCAATTTTTTTTTATGCCATAATTTTAGGCTATTTTTAGGCTAATTTATTACCCTATTGAAAAAATTTTTGCTCTTCAATTGTGAGAGAAATCGCGGGTTCTGCTAACTTAACGTTAAGCTGGCAGAACCAATGAGCTAATCGAGTTTTTATGGAAAATTGGATTACACCATAATTTTAGGCTCATTTTAGGCTCACGTTTGCACCCACTGCCGATTTTCCTGATGCACGTTTTTTGAATAAAAACCTGGGTTCTGCTAGCTTAACCGTAAAGCCAGCAGAACCCAACCGTT
>CAJUYG010003443.1:0-21485 GCA_910591675.1 Galerucella calmariensis
TTTATCCGAACAAATTCAAGTAGATCACCAGCACTGCGAATACCAGCTTTGCATAGAATTTCACTATAGCATCGGTGGTTCAGTGATAGAATGCTCGCCTTCCACGCGGGCGGTCCGGGTTCGATTCCCGGCCGAAGCATATGAATCGCTGCTTCGTAAACGAGAGAGAGAGAGACTCAGGAGAGAGCATACGCACGCAAGCAAGGCACATTACGAAGCAACGTAACATAACGTAACGGTCAGATCGTTTGCGTCGCGACCCCCGGTCGCTCGAACCTAACCTGACGTAGAGAACTAAAGTTCCAAAAAGTTGGATATGTCGAAGCATTAGTATTGTGACGTAACTTTCTCTCTTTACTATCATTACGGACGTCACTATGACACCCACGGGTTCAGTATCTACTAGATTTTCTCGGGCGCCAGATTTTTGTGATGGCTTACTCCACTGAACTCTTGAAAATGCAGCCTCTAGAGGTACCAGGGTAGCAACAGATGGAGGTTAAGTAATTCCAGGGGTCTGTTGTCCTTGACCTCGACGTAGCACGTAGTGGGAAACAGGCTTCAATTGTTCACCACTATCGGAAAATGAAACAACCAGTTGCTGGAGAAATTATAAATTTTATTTCTACTTCGAAATACATTATTTTAAAGAGACGAACCAAAAAGCTCTATTTTAAAATAACTAAATGGGTATTAAAATCAAAACAGTATTTACAATCACTAACTACGTTATTACTCAAACCAAAAAGCACCACACCAAGCACAAAAATTAGTTTAATCCGTTTTACAAGATACGCACAAGCTGAGGTGCAAGGCTTCACTAGTATGTCTAGATGCAGGTGAAAATCGTGAAACTTAACTAGCGGCCAGATGGTAGATACACAAAGAAAGCGTTATTGAGGTACTAGCGGGGTCTAACGAAGCGAATCTTAATATTTGTGTACAGGTTTAATAAAATCAAAGGTGATTTATAAACTATCTTTGGTTACCGATACTCTCTTGAACACTCAAGAAAACGGAAATTTTTTCAACTCGCCTGGAAATCTCCCGAATGTTGTACCTGCTTTAGCAGCGTACCTGTACGAGATTATTCCAGGTTATCACGGTGGTCGGAACCTGTTTTTAGATTGACGATACCACGGCCGTTGGTGCTAAATAAGTTACTCAAAAGAAAGTTAGACAACAGAATCCGAAAACCTCTCCTTTGTGATCCTGCTTATGCAGCGAACACGCGTGAGATTATTTCACTCAACGCCTTGGAAAACCCTCGAAATGTTTGCACCTGCTAAGGCAGCGTGCACGTACGAGACTATTCCAAGTTGTCTTTGATCAAATATCTGAATATATTCCAACGAATTGTTTCCTTCGGTCGGGTTTCTTTTCAATATTTTCACAGCCACTCAAGAATTCACCCACTCAGACAGCGATCAGCCTTTGAGATTCTTGAAAAAATTTTCTCGTCAGATAAACGGCGGCAGTCTGGTTTCAACGAAATACTTTGAGAACCTCCCAAGAATCTACCTGCCCTGGCAGCGACAATCCTTGAAATCTCCCAAATATACAGGGTGTCCCAAATAAGAGTGACTGATTTTAAACATAAATTCCCAGCTTATTAATTGCTCCAAAGAGATGGGGTTTTCACTAGTTTATCAAGGAGATTTTTTTAGGCTTGGCTGGCGTCTCATCTCATCAACACAGGGTGCTTTACTAATGTTGGTCACATTCAAAGGGAGGAATATGTATTATTTTAAATGAAACATCCTATAATTTTTGATCTCATTCGAAAGAGCAATTATTCTCCTTTCCAAAAATGTATAGTTTTCTATCTTATGTTTCATTAACAACAAAGATATTCGAAGTTGCATGTAGTAGTACATTTTTAATTAGTAGTTTCATATGAACGTATTTTGATGCCTAAAATCAACTCATGCTTTGACCGTTTGACGCATAACAACAAAATCAGCAATTTTGACAATAGTAATTTTGTTAAGTCATATAAGTCGGTTTCGGAATGATCTATACAGTGAGTGAAATAGCTCAAACTGCAATAATTTATGAAGAAACGAAATCAATAATACAAAAAAGGAGGATGTTCACAAGGAAATTTATGAAAAATCCGCCGTCAGTGAATATAATTAAAAAATACTATGTACAATTTATCGAAACTGGTTGCATTGCACTCTTAAAAAAACCAAGAAATAATGATGGTCTTTCAAACAAGTTGATGTCAATTAATAAAGTGCTACATGATAACGATCATAAAATTTCAATTAGAAAAATTGCTGGAATTTTAGAGCTTAGCAAGAGTGACGTTCAAAGATGTCTAAGAATTTTAAGACTAACTCCATAAAAAATTCAGTCTTATCAAAAATAGTACGAGTCAGTATTATGAAAAACGAGTAATGGTATGTAAGACTTTACTTGACTTATCAAGAAACGAACCCAATTCATTATGAATTATGTCTGATGGAGCAACGTTTCACATTAATGGCATGTGTAACAAACATAATTGAAGAATATGGGGTTTTCAAAAACCAATTTCTTTTAATGAATTTGTTGTTACGCGTCAAAGCATGGGTTGGTTTTAGGCATCAAAATACGTTCATATAAAACTACTAATTTAAAATGTACTACTACAGGAAACCTCGAATATCTTTGTTGTTAATGAAACAAAAGATAGAAAACTATACATTTTTGGAAAGGAAAATAATTGCTCTTTCGAATGAGACCAAAAATTATAGAGTGTTCCATTGAAAAAAATACATATTTTCCCCTTTGAATTTGACCAACATTAGTAAAACACCCTGTGTTGATGAGATCAAATGCCAGCCAAGCCTAAAAAAATCTCTTTAATAAACTAGTGAAAATAGTGAAAACCGCATCTCTTTGAAGCAATTAATAAGCTGGGCATTTATGTTTAAAATCAGTCACTCTTATTTGGGACACCCTGTATACAACAAGAAAAATTTTATTCCGGAATTGTACACAAATATGCAGGAAACTTCTACTACAATTAAGCAAGCAATAAGAAAAAATAGATTCTATCAATGACAATGTTAAATTGAAAGAAATCAGGTGTGTATGAATTTATAACTGAAAAAAAATTATTTACAACATAATTACCTCGTGCACGAAAATCAGTGTCCGGAAACGGTTGGTCGGATAACAGCACCTGGTACTAGAATGGTTGGAAGTTGCAAGAGAGCAGACGCAAAGCAAAAGCCCTAATTTATCAATTTTTCCTTCTAACCCACTCAGGACGTATCCTACTTAAAAATTTCAAGAAATTCGCCATTTATTGTACGCCAGTTAATAAATGCTTCCGTCTTAACAGATTAATGCAACGTCGACCACCGTGAAATGTAGTGTAGTGAATCAGTAAAATTCAAATATCTCGAAAATCGTTAATATTTTGAAGATCAAAGAAGCATAGCTTTTTACTACAGAAATGATTGGGCTATCCAAATTAAATAAGTAAGTTGTAAAATAATGAACGATAAAAAATTTGTTGCTGATTTCATCTAATTCATATGGCGGATGTGGCGACATCTACGAGTTAACTCAAATCCTCTCACACATTCTTGTTTACCCTTACAAAAACTAGTTCATACCCAATTTTCAAGTCATCATGTAGAAAAGTACAAAGTACAAAAATCTGTGTTATTTTTTTCGCTTCAACATCCTGTACGGAGTAAGGAGTAGACTAAGACCCATTATTGTTAATGAAAATATTATTATTCTGGCCTTCTGAACGTAGATTTACAATTTGGCCCATTACTTATGAATCACCCTGTATTGTATAAATTTCCTTTTTACATTAAAAAAATATATATTTTGACCACAGATTTGGTCTGACATCCGATTCAATTTTTCCGGATGGGTTTTCTTTCGGTACAGCGACAGCTGCGTATCAAATAGAAGGAGCTTGGAACGAAAGCAGAAGTGCTTGTATTTGGGATACATACATTTTTAACAATCGTAGTGTGATAGCTAATAAGGATACAGCCGAAGTAGCTTGCGATTCTTATCACAAATACAAAGAAGATATCGCTTTAGCAGCTGCGTTGAAGCTTGGACATTATAGATTTTCGATTTCGTGGTCTAGGTAAGAAGAATATTTCATTATAAAGTCCTTCATTTCATTCATTTTCCTAACTAATATTTTTAAGGTTACTACCGACGATTGTGAGCGATAAAATTAATGCTGAAGGACTAAAGTATTATCAAAATATTATCGAAGAGCTTGAAAAATATAACATAACTCCTATGGTGACTCTTTATCATTGGGATTTACCTCAATATTTACAAGATCTCGGTGGATGGACCAATCCCTCAATCGTTGAATACTTCACTAATTATGCTGATATTGTTTTCAAAAACTTTCCGAGCGTTAAACTTTGGATCACCATCAATGAACCCAAACAGGTAAATTATAATGACAATAATGAGTTAGCAAAATCATTTTTTTCATTGGTGAACCATTTTACCTATTTAAAGCACGCCTCAGCGTGTTTAAATCGAACTTTTTTGCACGCGCGTGTTTTAAAGTTACCGTGGCAACATCAACAACTCGAGAAACGAAGTCTAAATGTATGGTCTAAATCATGTCTAAATGTCAATTTTTTTAATATTGATCTGACAGGAGTAGTTTGTAACGTCAAAACTTTTATTCGAAAGGTATTTAACCATGTCAAATTTATAAATTAAAATGGAAAGTGCCGTTGGTATTGTTTGAAATATTAATATTTTCATTTTTCAAATCTTAGGAAATGGTATTTAAATTAATATTATTGACATTCACAGAACTCAATAAGGTTGAACTTCCATCAAAATACAAATTAGTTTATGTTTTTCTCATTTCCATGACAACGCAAGGTGTACATCATATACGTCACGAATTCAATCATTTGACATTTAGTTGACGTTTCCATCTATGATTTCCATTTCTTGTTGTTGTAGTAGTTATAGACCGGTATTTATAATTTCAAAGTGCACCAATAAAAAAAATATCGTAAAGTATTCGTGGATAACTGGTCTTTAAAACACTTGCTCTATTTCGAGCACTCCGGCTTCGCCGTCGTGCTCCAAAAATCGCGCGTGTTTTAAAGACCTTAATATCCACTTATACTTTAATATACTATTAAAGACCGAATGGCAAGTAACAACTTCTTATTTGATTTTCAGGTGTGTTTGCTGGGTTATGGATACGGTACAATTGCCCCAGGTCTTACCGGAAGCGGTATGTCAGATTACCGTTGTGCATATCATGTAGCAAAATCGCACGCATCTGCTTATCGTTTATATCAAAATAAATACAAGGATTTAGGAGGTAAAATATATATTGGATCTTTAAACAAGACATTTTCTATTTTTAGTACAGTAACTGAACACCTGAAAATATCGAAAGCTCCTGAAAAGTCGCTGAAGACTTCACTTTGGGCTCAATTTGTAGGACACGGCAGGTGTTTTTAAACGAGAAAAAACTTAACGCGATTGAGTTTACGGAAGAGGGGGAAATGGCCCCCTAAACCCTGGAAAACGGGGTTTCTCGCTAAAATCTGGCTAAATATGCGATTTAGAGAATTTTTCTTCAGATAAAAAATGAAGATCGCCTTTTATATACAGTGTGGAAACCTTTTATGGAATAAAATTCTTTGTCATTATTTGAGAAAATTATAAAAAATGCCGAGGCACGTCAACTTTTGAATTGAGTTGTGCGTTATGTAAACATAGATTTAAATGTACAGGGTGATTCACGCAAGTATGCCATAGTCGGTGTTGTTTCTTTTTAATGAAACACCCTGTATATTTGCATATTTTTGAAATCCTCTTAATGAACCGACTCCAACAAACTAAATAATGTATGGTCAATTATGAATTGGTGTAATTTTTATTTTTACAGTTATTAAACACATACCTACATAAAATACCTGATATACCTATTTGATTTTAATACATTAAAATAAATGCTCAAAATTTTCTCCACCTAGTTGTTGGCAATAGCTATAAAACTCCCCCTTAACTTTTTTTAAAGTTTTAGGTGAAATATTACGTATTTCTGTAGTTATCCTGTCTTTGAGGTCTACAATGCTAGTTGGTTGTGTTGCATATACTTTGTTCTTGAGATAACCCCACAGAAAAAATCTAACGGCGTAAGGTCTGGCGATCTAGCTGGCCACTCAATAGTACCTCTTCGTCCAATCCATTTATTGGGGAAGATTTCATCTAAATAAGTTCTTACCATTAAAGCATAATGGGGTGTTGCTCCGTCTTGCTGGAACCAAACATTTTCATTCGGTAAGCTAGGATCTATTGCGTTGGGATATAAGTTTGCCAACGCAGGAATTAGTTCATTTCTAAGCATATTTAAATATTTTTCAGCTGTCAAATTTCCATCTATAAATATAGGACCAATAATATGGTCGCCTATGATACCGGCCCAAACGTTCACCTTTTGAGGGTACTGAGTATGTGTCTCACGCATCCAATTAGGATTCTCTGCTGACCAATATCTACAGTTCTGTCGGTTTAACTCTCCATTCAATGTGAATGTTGATTCGTCAGAAAACAGAATGGTACCAAGAGCTATCTCATTTCTGTTCAGCTTATTCCTCAATCTTTCGCAGAAATCCATTCTACGATCTGGATCGTCTTCTGTTAACTCCTGCACAAAAGTTAATTTGTAGGGATGAAGTTTTTCTTTATGAAGACATCTTAGAACAGTTGTATGACTAACATTATTTTCACGGGCAATTTGACGTGTACTTGAAGTTGGATTCTTTTCGACACTTAACAAAATATCCACTTTCACATCATCTTCAACGAAGTGTGGTTTTCTTTTCAATGTTTTGACATGTCCAAATTCTCTGAATTGAGCATGAATTTTAGACACAGTACTTTGTGAAATATTAGGCAATTCGGGATAACTGTGATTAAATAAGTTTGCCACTTCAACTTGACTTCTGCAGTTATCCCCGTACCCGATCATCATTAAAATCTCAATTCGGTGAGTCTCAGTTAAATATTTCATTGTTATGTCGACAAGGAAAGAGTGTTTGACAAAGATTTTACTTTTTCAGTTTAAACTGTCAACACATCAACAACTGACAGAATAGAAAACAATTCACATTATTTACCTATTTAAAACCATCCACATTATTTACTGATTTTGTCTTATTATTGGCGTTTTTAGGCAATTTTTAGGTATTCATGATAAAATTCATGGGCGTAGCAAGTTTTGTTTAATATACAAATACGTCTAATAATTAGTTTAGATTTTTGATAAATCCATATTAAGCTAATTTGAAAAAGTACCAATATTTCAAGTGTAATAAATGATTGATTTTAAAATTTCACCCTGTATAATTCATAATTGACCATACATTATTTAGTTTGTTGGAATCGGTTCATTAAAAGGATTTCAAAAATATGCAAATATACAGGGTGTTTCATTAAAAAAAACAACACCAACTATGGCATACTTGTGTGAATCACCCTGTACATTTAAATTTATGTTTACCTAACGCACGACTCAATTCAAAAGTTGACGTGTCTCGGCATTTTTTATAATTTTCTAAAATAATGACATAAAGAATTTTATTCCATAAGTGGTTTCCACACTGTATATAATATTATTATCATTAACCCAAATACCATTTTTAATGGTGTAGGGTGAAACATTTCAATACATTATGTTACGGCGGCCTCGAATTGCGGACCGATTACCTGATTTTAATAATTCCGTACTCGAACTGCGGACCAAACCAAGAAGACCCCTCTTTTAAAAACCATGAATTGCGGACTAAGCCTTCCTCACAAATACGTACATCAAATTGCTATACACTCAAATCTATTACGGAAAATGAGGATGCAGCCTTCCTCACAAATACGTACATTAAACTACTACATACTCAAACCTATTACGTAAAACGAGTATGCAGCCTTCCTCACAAATACGTACATCAAACTACTACACACTCAAATCTATCATAGAAAACAAGGATGCAGCCCTTCTCTTTCGACTTGGTCCGCAATTCATGGGTCATTAAAAACACATGACAAATTTTGAAAATCATTTATGGTTTTTGGTCCGCAGTTCATGTACGCCCTTATGTTATTCTGTAGTAATTTCTTCATGAACAAACTTGGCCCACTCTTTCTTATTTCTTGCTAATATTTTTGCCTCATTCCATGTTTTTCCCTTTTCTTGAAAATGTTTTCCAATTATGCTGTCCCATGTTTCTCTCGGCCTCCCGCGTTTACTCTCATTCATATTTCTTGCCTCCCAAACTTGCCTAACTTGTCTGTAATTTGACACTCTTTGTGGGTGTACCCACCATCCCAATTGTCTTGATTGAATATACTCAAGTATCGATTTCATTTCTGCTGCTTGTATTTTGCTCTTCTGTCCGCCTGTCAGTGTCCATGATTCACAACCAAATGTCAGAATTGGTCTATATATGGTCTTAAATACATTTAATTTGATCTTCATCGATATCTCTTTTTTGTTTATAAAAGCCTGATCCATTAGCGTAGTACAATTTCAATGTTTTTTGCACTCTATCATGTATTTCTTTTTTCTGTCTTCCGTTCTCTTGTAGTTCTACACCTAGATATTTGAAGCTTGTTATTTGTTCAATTATAACATTGTCTTCTCTTATCTGTATGTTTTTATGTTCATTTCCTATTGCTATAGCTTTTGTTTTGTTTTTATTTAATTTCATACCATATTGTTCCAGTGCACAATTCCAAATCTCTAAGTTCTTTTGTAAAACAACTTCCTTTTCAGTCACAATGACTAGAGCAACAAAACTTCGTCTTCAGAAGACGACATTTTTACAAATCCGATTGATACTCCTGCTGTAAAAACTAGAACCACGCTCTGTGTGACATTCGACGACCGCTTTTGGGACGCGTAGACCGCAACGGTATGGTTCGCGGCGGGCAGACCGCGTTCTGTGTGGCCAAGCCTTTAGTCTTCCCATTGTGATGACCTTTGAATCGGAAAATGTCAATTTTTTGCCGAGTAATGGAACAATTCGTCCGCCCGCGTACAAGTAATGCATAGACAGCTGAATTCCTACAGGCAGAGCATCAGCAGCTGAAATGAGGAGACTTTTAGGTCTCATTATCTCGATAACTATCGAATTTTCGAAAAAAATTATAGGGACCATTTCTGTAGATAATAAGACGTTCTTCTTTTTTCGTCCTTAAACAATTCTCTAATTCGCATATGGAGCCAGATATTAGCAAGAAACCCGTTTTCCAGGGTTTATGGGGCCATTTCCCCCCTTCCGTAAACTCAATCGCGTTAAGTTTTTTCTTGTTTAAAAACATCTGCCGTAACCTACAAATTGAGCCCAAAGTGAAGTATTCAGGAACTTTTCAGGAGCTTTATTCCTTCATTTACTGGACTATTTATAGTTTTGGAAAAACTTAAAAGTACTATGCACCAAACGTAAGCAAAATAATGCTATGTTGCGCGACCATTAAGGTCGCATATTACGTGTATTTGTTTACGTTAGTGCCTTTTGATTTTGAATATTTACGTATTTACGTATTATGCTTATTATCAAAAATCAAATAAGTTTGAATTGAAAAATTCATTTTTAGGAAGATTATCAATGGCTATAGATGGGTCTTGGACTATCCCAGCATCCGAAGACAAGAACGATATAGAGGCCGCAGAGAGGACAAGGCTTTTCGAGGTACCTTATTATTGTACGGGTGATCAGTTAAGGGTGGCGAGCGGCCATATCTCATATTAGATATTGGTCGTATAGATTTAGAAAAAAAAAGGTAGAACGTGTCGCGGGACACACGGTAGGAACTTTAGTTCCTTTCAAGCAAAAAATTTTTGAATCAATAAATAAATACACATATTAATAAAAGAATTTATTTTAATCTGGATGAAACTTCATTTAACAAAAATATACAGTAGTATTAATTATAAATAGAAATTTTATCACTAAGTTGATTGGCACAATAGTTACTTATGATACAAGTGCGTGAAGTTATACTTTTGCGCACGAGTTTGGCGAGAATGCCAAAATATTATATGAAATAATCCGTACAAATTAACTACCCACAGAATAAAATGGGTATTTAAGGGGACCTCAGATTTTATAAAATTTTGTAATACATCTGACGTTATAGATAAACAATTGCATATTCCTCGGTGGTCGAGTAGTGAGCAAACCATACTCCCACGCGGTAGATTGGGTTCGATTCCCCGTAAAGAAGTTTTTTTTAATTGTTAATTTTATTTTTAAATAATTATTCTGCTTGATATTAATAACGACAGCAGGTAGACGTTTGAAATATTTAGCAGAATATTCATTATTATAGATAATGGTACGGTACCCTTCATGAGGGAGTTCGACTGGCAACATCTACTTATAACAGCATCGTATGTTTAAAAAGGGAAACCGTAGCATTATACAAATTGGACATTCAAGAACTGTACGTTTACCACAAAAAAATTAGTGGAAACATAAAATTGAATTATTAAATTTTCAATTTGAAGTTATATTACAGTTTATAGAAATTTTCTTTTTCTACTCTTTTTCTTAAGTGGGTCGTAGAAAAAATATGCTGTTCGACTCGTGTGGATTGTCCATATCGCACTTAAACGATTGAGCACTCTACTTATGGCGTCGTGCTCAAACTTCGTCCTCGTGCGATATGGCCATCATATCCACAATAGTTGCACAAACTACTATTTCTATCAAAATATACCCTTTTACATTTAAAATTAAGCTGCCAAATCAATTTATCCATCCATTTTAAAGGTATAGAATTAAAACATTCAAGTTTTCAAAATTTCAACACCCTGTATTTCGAAAAATAAATGTGCTAGACCCCTTAATCCTCATATCATTTTGTCCAATTTTACGAAAGAAATCTACATGCAAACGTTGTAATTACCCTTAACTTTCGAGATGCCTACACCATTTTTGCGCGATCGTATTGAAATAAATTCCGAATAAAATAATTTAAATTTCTTCGAAAGGAACGAAATGTCAAAAGTGACATTCATACTTCTCGATCAGTTTAAAATATATTTTGCATTTTGGTGAAATTTATTACTTTTCGACGTCTGAACGGTAAGTAAATCACTTACCGACGTGTTAAACTTAGAAACCAGTAAACACAACCTACCGTCCTGACCACCGATGTTGTGAATGAACAAAAGAGATCAAATTCTTGTGCAAAAAAAATTATGGAAATAATAGTAAAAATTTATCCGAACAAATTCAAGTAGATCTCCAGCACACGAATACCAGCTTTGCATAGAATTTTAATGTAGCATCGGTGGTTCAGAGGTAGAATGCTCGCCTTCCATGCGGGCGGCCTGGGCTCGATTCCCGGCCGGAGCATATGAGCACACACACGCAAGTAAGGCACATAACGGAGCAACGTAACATTACGTAACGTAACGTAATGGTCAGATCTTTTGCGTCGCGACCCCCGGCTGCTCAAACATAACCTGACGTAAAGAACTAAAGTTCCAACAATGAGTGATTCAAGTTCTGAAGAGCTACCAAGCGATATTGAAGAGGCAGAAGGTAATGCTCTATTATCAGATAGATAGATAGGTAGATAGATTTATTTGACTACATTACATGTTTTTACAATGTTTGTAGCAAGTCAGAAATACAAAATGTGAATGTAGAATGTACAACATTTGACATATTAATAAAAATAAAAACACATAACACATAATAATATTAATTAAGGTTAAAATACAAGTGATAAAAAATATATTCAAAAAGGAAGGAATGTCCAATGAGCATGAATACATCTTAAAAATTTCCTAGATATTCTGACAATTCTCAATGTATTCGTTCACAGAGTAAAAACAAAATCCAAGTAAATACGTTTTCAAACTCCTCTCAAATTTATTAAAACTTAAAGATTTCATTTCTGCTGGTAAGATATTATACAGAGAATAGTTGAGTGAATTCTTCTTCAGTAACTCCCAAAAAGTCACAGGCAGTTTATGATTTGGCATACGAAAAATTTGTTACTTGGTGTGATGAGAAGAAAATTATACATGTTAATGAGAAAGTTCGAGCAATGAAAAAAATATGTCGTCCGGAATTAATTTGAATAATTGCAATAATTGTGTTATCAATATTTATAATAATTGATTAATTTTCAATTTATGTTTTCAACTTGTATTATAACAGTTTAATAAATAGAATAATTTTTTTTGTCACTAATTTTGACATAGATTTTTCGTCACCAATTGCATAAAATTTTACTTTATGCAACTAGTTACAAAAAGTAAGACGTTTCATAATGTCAATCAGTTTTAAGAAGTGTCACTTCATATGTCGAAATCAGACAAAATCATTTTCGTAATCACTTGCTAACAAAAAAAAGGTAGAACGTGTCGCGCGCGGGACACACGGTAGGAGCTTTAGTTTCTTTCAAGCAAAAACTATGTAATACATTTGACGTTATAGATAAACGATTTGCATATTCTTTGGTGGTCGAGTAGTAGTAAGCATACCAGACTCTCACGCGGTAGACCCGATTCCCCGTGAGGAAGTTTTTTTTTATTGTTAATTTTATTTTTAAATAATTATTCTGCTTGATATTAACAACGACAACAGGTAGACGTTTGAAATATTTAGCAGACTATTCATTATTGCAGATAATGGTACGGTACCCTTCATGAGGGAGTCTTACTAGCAACATCCACTTATAACAGCATCGTATATTTAAAAAGGGAAACCGTATATGGCATTATACATTCAAGAACTGTACGTTTACCACAAAAAATTAGTGGAAACATAAAATTTAATTGTTTAATTTTCAATTTGAAGTTATATTACAGTTTATAGAAATTTTTAGAGCGACGACCCAGCACTGTAATGGAACGCGTTTGATGCGATAATTACAGTCAAGCAAGGTCGGACATGGTTAGTACTTGGATGGGTGACGACCATGCCAGGGAAAACCATCGTATAGGGCCCGTACAGCCTGCAGCGGACTAGCATATCACAGCTCGCAGGCATTATACCAATGAGCACGAGGTATAATGTAGATATGCCGTTTTTCGGAGAAGACGTAAAACCAAGGTCCCGAGTCCATGGATGTTGGGCTCGTTAAAGAACGCTACCACTGGTTGGAACACTAGTTGGTTCGCCAAAATTTCCGGTTAGGGTTAGAGTGCTCCTGGCGTCGGTGATTAGCCTCAGTAGCAGAAATAGACCGACGTTAAATAACAGAATTAAAAAAAAATTCTAGATTTTTTCTTAAGTGGGTCGTAGAAAAAATATGCTGTTCGACTCGTGTGGATTGTCCATATCGCACTTGAAGAATTGAGCACTTCGCCTACGGCGTCGTGCTCGAACTTCGTCCTCGTGCGATATGGCTATCATATCCATACTAGTGGCACAAACTACTATTTCTATCAAAATGTGCCCTTTTACAGTCAAAAACAACCTGCCAAATGTCAAATCAATTTATCCATCCATTTTAAAGTTATCGAATTAAAACATTCAAGTTTTCAAAATTTCAACACCCTGTACTTTGAAGAGTAAATGTGCTAGACCCCTTAATCCTCAAGTTATTTTGACAACCGATGCTGTAAATAAACAAAAAAGATCAATCGCGCAAAAAAATTATGGAAATAATCGTAAAAATTTATCCGAACAAATTCAAGTAGATCACCAGCAGTGCGAATACCAGCTTTGGATAGAATTTTAATATAGCGTCGGTGGTTCAGTGGTAGAATGCTCGCCTTCCATGCGGGCGGCCCGGGTTCGAATCCCGGCCGGAGCATAAGAATCGCTGCTTCGTAAACGAGAGAGAGACTAAGGAGAGAGCACCAGCACGCAAGCAAGGCACATAACGAAGCAACGTAACATAGCGTAGCGTAACGTAACGCGTAACGTTCAGATCTTTTGCGTCACGACCCCCGGTCGCTCAAACATAACCTGACGTAAAGAACTGAAGTTCCAAAAATCTTTTTACTTTTTTTCGTTAGACAAACGGTTTTGGATTGAAAAAATAACATATGTTTAGATGTTTCGAGATATGGGCGCTCCATGTAAATTTATTTGATTTTTTAATCCCAAACCGTCTGTCTAACGAAAAAAAGTCAAAAGTTTTTTTTTGTGAGCAACTAATAATTGATTACGGAAATGATTTTCATTTTGATAAAAAGCAGTGGCGTGCTATTTTTTAATGTGATAAAATTATATTTTGTTCAATATCAATGGTTCAAAAAAAGGTAGCGGTGATTGATTTTTTCCATTAAATTTTAGAAAAATGTATCCTTTTTCAAAATATGTAAAATTTAATATACCGTTACATTTTTTTTATTTTTTTTTAAATCAAAAATTTGCTACCATTTCAGTTAACGCCATCTAGCGGCGAAGACGAAAGTCACAAAGTCAAAACCAAGTAAGCGTTTTGTAGTATGAATTATGCCCTTCCATATGCGCGAAACGGGAGAAATCTTGGTTTGTTTGAAAAAACAATTGAACTTCCCCACCGCTTCTTTTTATATATAGAATAAAACATTTCAGACAAAAAGTGTACGTGAATAGTCAGTTAATATGAAAATGATATCATCGATATACTTTCATTAGGCAAAACTTAGTGTTGGTTGTTACGCCCTCTAGCGGACGTTTAACAAACTCGAAAATAATTTCCAACAATTTGGCGACTTTTATCATGATTTTTTTTTTCTAAATGTATACGACCAATATCTTATGAGATATGGCCGCTCGCTACACTTAACTGATCACCCGGTACAATCCTAGTAACATATAAGCTGTATTTTCTTTTCAATTTTAGTTCGGTCTTTATGCACATCCAGTAATTTTTGGAAATTGGCCCGATGTTGTAATCAAAAGAGTCGAAGAACGCAGCAAATGGGAAAATTTCAACGAATCACGGTTACCAGAATTTTCGAGTGAAGACAAGAAACTTATCATCAACACACTAGATTTTGTGGCTATCAATTATTATAATATACATATAATAGGTGACGGCGTTGAAGCTTCAAATGAATCGTATTCTTTCGATAATGATGTCAGAGTTAATATCACCTCTGATCCATCTTGGAAAACTGATCTGCACAATAATGCTGTAAGTTTCTAAATAGGGAGGTTTCCAATAAAAATTTTTTTCCTAATATTATTGAGTGTAAAGTACAGTGAACTGTTAGTTCGTGATGTTCTTGGAAATCTAGTTTGGAAATATAAAAAAATAATACAAATTTTACAATTATTTTACTCGTTATATCTCAGAAACAGTGGCTCTAAGAAAATAAGAGGTAGAACGTGTCGCGGCACACACGGTAGGAACTTTAGTTCCTTTTAAGCAAAAATTATGTAATACATCTGACGTTATAGATAAACAATTTGTATATTCCTCGGTGGTCGAGTACTAAGCAAACCAGACTCTCACGCGGTAGACCCGGGTTCGATTCCCCGCGAAGAAGTTTTTTTTTATTGTTAATTTTTATTTTTATACAGGGTGGGGCACTATGAACGAACTATTCTCTGGCGTCTTAACGGCAAATATAATTAGAAAAAATAAGACGTAGAATTAAGTAGATGACTTAGGACTATAATTTAATAATATTTTGGAATATACAGGGTGCTCCAAAAAAGCGTGCCATATCAAAGTTATGTTCCTTTAAATGGAACACCCTGTATTTTATCACATTTTTAAATTGTACTATTAAAAATAATGTAAGTTCATTAACATTTCCCTATACCTATCTAGTTCAGTTTCCAGGATAAATCGACATAATTTGTAGATACAATAGCTTCAATAACTTCAAAATAAAAACGAATAACCACATTTGCTTTACACCATCTCACTAGAAGCTTTTAACATTCCGTTCCCAATATTTCCTGCTATGCTATCGTATACAGGGTGTTTTTAATATGACAGTATAACACTAACCATTCAATACATAAATTTCTGGCTTAATTTAAATGGAACACCCTGTATCTGTTGGGTCTGTTGAACGTGGGAACTTATTACCTTTCAGTTGGTATTAGGGTTGCCTATATCTAACTCTGATAGTTCTCGAGAAATTTTAAATTTGTTTTTTTATTCAATTATTTGCTAACATCTAGTTACCTATGACATGATTCTCCGATGGAGTTTTCAAAAATTTAAAATTTGTTATTTTGACAGTAAGTGCTTTGTTGTATGATTAATTATTGATAAATTAAAGGTCTCTTAAATCAGAATTTTATTGAGGGTATTCAATCATTAACTTTGCAATAAGATTAATAAAAAAACTTAATGCTAACTGGAAGAAAATTTCGTAAATTTTTACGTAACAAACTACCCGAACTTTTAGATGAAGTTCCACTATCTACAGGTAAAAAAATGTGGCTGCAGTTAGATGGTGCGTCTGTTGATTACAGTATATTTGTCCGGCGTTACCTGAACAATATTTTTCCACAAAAATGGATTGGGCGAGGGGGTCCTTATCTTTGGCCGCCAATTAGACTATTTTCTTTGGGGTTACATAAAAAGTATTCTCTACAATACAAAGCCAACCACTCCTGAGAACATGAAGGATAGGATAAGGGAGCCTTTCAAACAGTAACACCAGAAATGTTAAAGAAAGTGAACAATAAATTTTTTAAAAGGGTTCAAATTTGTATCCAACAAGATGGGGTCACTTTGAACACCTTCTTTGAATTTCTTATACCTAGTTATTTTTTTATAATTTTAAAGCTTATTGTATCTGTATGCACAAAAATAGTGTAGTTATCCTTAATACAATTCTGATTTAAAAGACCTTTAATTTATCAATAATAAATCATACAACAAAGCACTTACTGTCAAAATAACAAATTTAAAATTTTTAAAACCTTTCCATCGGAGAATCATGTCATAGGTAACTAGATGTCAGCAAATAATTGAATATTAAAAAACAAATTTAAAATTTCTCGAGAACTATCAGAGTTAGATATAGGCAACCCTAATACCAACTGGAAGGTAATAAATTCCCACGTTCAACAGACCCAACAGATACAGGGTGTTCCATTGAAATTAAGCCAGAAATTTATGTATTAAATGGTTAGTGTTATAGAGAATAGTTCGTTCATAGTGCCCCACCCTGTATAATTATTCTGCTTGATATTAATAACGACAACTAACATTATTATAGATAATGGTACGGTACCCTTCATGGGGGAGTCCGACTGGCAACATCTACTTATAACAGCATAGTATATTTAAAGAGGGAAACCGAAGCATTATGTTCGAATCGTGTGGACTGTCCATATCGCACTTGAACGATTGAGCACTTCGCCTACGGCGTCGTGCTCAAACTTCGTCCTCGTGCGATATGGCCATCATATCCACACTAGCTGCACAAACTACGATTTCCATCAAAATATGCCCTTTTACATTTAAAAACAACCTGCCGAATGTCAAATAAATCAATTTATCCATCCATTTTGAAGTTATCGAATTAAAACATTCAAGTTTTCAAAATTTCAACACCCTGTATTTCGAAAAGTCAATGTGTTCAGTGGTAGAATGTTCGCCTCCCACGCGGGTGGCCCGGGTTCGATTCCCGGCCGAAGCATATGAATCGCTGCTTCGTAAACGACAGAGAGACTCAGGAGAGAGCACACGCACGCAAGCATTTCACATAACGAAGCAACGTAACAAAACGTAACGTAACGTCAGATCTGTTGCGTCGCGACCCCCCGTCGCTCAAACATAACCTGACGTAAAGAACTAAAGTTCCAAAAAAGTATCGGTACATTTTTTATAGAGAATTTCATGTTCTACAATTTTTGCCTGAGACATTTTTATAATAAAACTCACCGTTTTGCTGTAAATCGCGGAAAAATAATTTTTTCAAAGAATAAATTTTTTTCCGAGGACCGGAATAATGAGGAACTTTCAGGTGTTAAGAAGTTTGTTCCGTAGCAAGTTCCTAACTGTTATGGACATATTGAGTCTGCGCAGTATCAGAGTTCAGGCTCTTCTGGAATGCTTCTTTGATACTGCGCAGACTCAATATGTCCATAACAGTTAGGAACTTGCTACGGGAACAAACCTATTTTTAGGTATGTTTTAAACAATTACACGCACTTTCAACTTGCTGTGAATTTATGTACCTTCAAATGTCTAGATTGACCGGATTATAAGCATTAAAATTACATGAGCATTTATTAAAACCACTTTATGTATGCTACTACATTTAAGAAAATTTTGAATAGCTGGCAACGTAGCAGCAGGTATCCAATACACACAATAGAATCGAATAAACCCAACTACATTATTTGGCATGATATAACGAAGTAATTTGGTAAGTTATTAATGTTATTTTTTTTAGTATGAACCGAATGGATTTAGATTGTTTTTGAATTGGATCAAAGATACTTACGACAGTCCTGAAATAATTATAACCGAAAATGGAATGGCTGATGATGGAGCTTTGGATGATTCTGGCAGAGTTCAATTCATGAGGGTAACTATCAATGATTTTGTAAGATTTGCTCTGATTTTTTTTTATTTGACATTACAAAAATCAAAAGAAACGAGAAACAAAATAACATATACACTGTGGACCGAAATAAAGGAGTACGTTTTTTTATTGAAAATATTTTTTTGTTTTTTGGGCGATTTACTTTCTTTTTGCAGGGCTAATAACCTAATATACATATGTCCTTAACATGACTGCAAATTTGGAAGCAAAAATAATGTACAGGGTCAGACTTATAAAAAATATTATATAACAGTGCATTTGAGCTCGTTGCAAATGAAAACTGGTATAGATAAAATTGTACTGATATTCTTTCGGTAGATAAACTATCCAGAACACTTCAGTGAAAAGGAAATTACCGGACTCGCGGGATACCATTTTTTATTAAATAACATTTCAACAAATAACACATTCATGAAAACAGTTTAGTAACTTTAGAACTTGGAGAAAAATAGTATGAATTTGGCCACCTAACAGCCCAGAAATAAATCCGGTTGATTATTCAATTTGGGGAATTTTCGAACAAAGTTTGTATGAGGGACAACAATTTGATACAATCGAGCAGCTCAAAGAAATAATGCAGTTTGTTTGGGACAATTTTGAACAGGGTGCAATAAATGAGGGTATCAATTTATGGCGCAGACGACTTCAAAAAGTGGTGAACAATAATGGTGGCCACATTCATAATAATTTACTCCAAGTTTTAAAGTTACTAAACTGTTTTCATAAATGTGTTATTTGTTAAAATGTTATTTAATAAAAAAATGGTATGTCGCGAGTCCGGTAATTTCGGAAAATGTCCTTTTTACTGAAGTGTTCTGGATAGTTTATCTACCAAAAAAGCATATTAGTACAATTTCAGCTAAAATAGTTTTCATTTGCAACGAGCTCAAATGCTCTGTTATATAATTTTTTCATAAGTCTGACCCTGTATATTATTTTTGCTTCCAAATTTATAGTCATGCTGTGGACATGTTAGGTTATTAGCCCTACAAAAAGAAAATAAATCGCCCAAGAGCAAAAAAAATATTTTCAATTAAAAAATGCACTCCTTTATTTCGGCCCACAGTGTATATTTATAATGACAGTTATGTTTAAAAAAAATTAGGATACGTCGAAGAAAAAATAAGGGAAAATGTCGAAAATATATTTAATATTTTCATAAAATGACTTTTATGAGCTTCTCTTTTATAATTTTTCAGGGGACAATATCTTTTCAAAGACTAGCAGTAATCTGCTATCATGTGACAATCCCATCGACCCTGATAGCACATTGAGAACTTTCATGAATAGGTATATTCGTAATCTGGGCACTTGAAAACGTTGAAATTTGCGATGATATCCAAGGCAACAGAAAAAAAAATATCTTTTTGTAGAGCTGTGAATCAATAAGTAGGATTTTATACATATACACTGTTTCCACTCAAGTTCGCACCAAATGGGAAACTTTTTTATTGTTAACATTACGAAAAAAAGTTATCCTTCATAAAAAGATCTGCATGTTCTAAAATCGAAATTACAATAATCAGATATACATTTTTTCAGTATTATACGAGGTTTGTAAAAAAATATGAATTTTTCCCATGAGTAAAGTAGGTTCCTTTTAATTTGACAATATCGAGAGATGTTATCGAAAAAATGGGTGGGCCTTCACTTTAAGGAAACGCCAGAAAGTGGACAATTTGGGTATCAATCGATCACATTTCACGAGTAGAGTACAATGGTAAAAAATTTTTCGCCGGAGCTCACCAGGTAAAAAGTTACGCCACTTTGAAAAATCACAAAAATCCTATCTTTTTTGCTTTTATTTTTATTTTTCAATTATTTTCACGCTTTTTCACCTAACCTAACCTAACCTAACCCAAACGAATCCAACCTAAATGTCTCAAACTCATAATCCGATATCGAGAGGTTTTAACTTTTTTCAAGAACATTTAAAGTCCACAAATTCAAAACATGTTTTAATAAATATCCTTGGCAATAATGGAGAAAAAAATATGAAACTTTGTATACATACTTTAAAAAGGGTGTAGAATTGTATAACACACTAAAAATCACCCCAACCCCAATATTTCACAAACTCACCCCCAGCCTCTACCCCTATGGTATGTCTCCGGCAGATAAAAGTGGTATTTTCGTACTCAGCCCGTCGAATTTGATCGAAAGACACCTCGTATGATGTACTTTTTTCGTTTCCATAAAGTGAAGGGTTCCAAAATAGTATATTAAATTATAAGTGGATATTAAGGTCCTTAAAACACGCACGAGTGTTCTAAAGACTAGTTATCCACGAATACTTTACGCTATTTTTTCATTTGTGCACTTTGAAATTATAAATACTAGTCTATAACTACTACAACAAAAAATGGAAATCATAGATGGAAATTAGAACTAAATGTAAAATGGTTGAATTCGTGATGTATACCTTGCGTTGTCATGGAAATGAGAAAAGCATAATTAATTTGTACTTTGATGGAAGTTCAACCTTATTGAGTTCTGTGAATGTCAATAGTATTAATTTAAATACCATTTCCAGAGATTTGAAAAATCGAAATATTAATATTTCAAACAATACCAACGGCACTTTCCATTTTAAATTATAAATTTGACATTGTGAAATATTGTTCGAATAAAAGTTTTGACGTTACAAACTACTCCTGTCTGTTCAATAATAAAAAAATGTCATTTAGACATGATTTAGACCATAGATTTAGACTTCGTATCTCGAGTTGTTGATGTTGCCACGGTAACTTTAAAACATGCGCGTGTTTTAAAGTTCGATTTAAACACGCTGAGGCGTGCTTTAGGTGAAATGGTTCACCAATAAAAAAAGGTAGTTTTGTGCCTTTTTAATATTGTTTCTATTTTCTAATTACTACGCTACCTTATTCATGCGTCAAATTCTAGCGCCTTCTGTCAGTTACTGTACAACATTTGTTGCTATCAGACATTGGTTGCGTTCAGAAAACACAACTGTTGCACAACCGTTGAGTAA
>CAJUYG010003443.1:26823-41364 GCA_910591675.1 Galerucella calmariensis
AAAAAAAATATAAAAACTTTTCAAGAACCATTTAACCAAACCAAACCTACCCCGACCACAACCTAACCGAAAGCAAATGTAAAAACCCAACGAAACGCAGGAGCGGCTATACGGAGGAAGAAAGGAACAGAATCCGATGTTGCCAGTTGCATTATATTGTAATAAAAATATCAGAAATATAAAACAAAAAAAAAACAAGAAAACCCAGGCCCAAACCCGGTTGATCAAAGTGTAACTATGTATAGAAATATCAAAAAATAAGAAACTAAAAAAAAAAACCAAAAAAACCCAGCACCTAATCTAATATTGAAATAAATATGAATATCAGAAATATAAAAAAAAAGCAAGAAAACCCAGGCCCAAACCCGGTTGATCAAAGTGTAACTATGTATAGAAATATCAGTAAATAAGTAATAAAAAGGTTTGAAAAAAACAAAAAAAACCAAGCACCTAACCCGCTTTCGAACCTACGACCTCTGAGTTACAAGCCCAATATCCTACCAACTACGCCAATCAGCTCATATTTAGATTCATCGAATAGAAGGTTAAAAGCATGCTTGGACGCACACTTACAATATAATACAACTGGCAACATCGGATTCTGTTCCTTTCCTCCTCCGAATAGCCGCTTCTACCAAACACACCCTTACCACAACCTAACTCAAAAATTTCACGTTTCACAAATCGATATTCACAAAAAAATTGTGGCTACTTACTTAAATTTTCATTGGAGGATATAACTCTGCAACCAAATCCCAAAACACATGAAATCGGTCCCGTTCGTCAGGATATTTCATCATGAACATGCATTCACTTAAATAGGACACATAGTGTTCCTTTTTCCGACCAAATCGCGGCACCAATTTCCTAACTTCTACCCAACACCGTTCAATATTTTGGGTATGGGCACCACTATCGGGATCAACAAAATTGACCGAATGATTAACCGTTAAGTGATGAAAATTTTCTTCACTTAAACGGTCGTATGATCGCCAACAGTCACTGATAATGGTGGTACCCGGTAGAATTTTTGTTTTGATAATGTCAATTAAAGTTTCCGCGGAGCGATCTTCAACAGCCACAACAAAAAATTTTCGCGAGCCGCGTTCAATGCCCCCAAACACCCATTGTCCGGTCAGATACCTCCCTTTGTTATATTTTCTTTTCCCGATCTTCGCTTCATCTATTTCGACGATTTTCCCTTCACCTCCGATAGTTTCGCTAAATTTGTCACACCAATATATAAAAACTTCGCGGATGAAGGAAAAAAAGTCAACCAAAGTCTTACGAGATATTCCCGTTTGTCTTTGGATAAATTGAAGACGGGGTGGCGATTTATTTATATATAAAAAAACTAACTCGGCAACATCGACCACACCCAGTTTTATGTTGGCGAAGAAAGAATTTTTATATATAGTAACATTGGTGGTACACTGTTGACCTTTTTTTTTTATTTTATTTACCCGCTGGCAACGAAACACAGGCCGATTTTTGAAGGCGCTCACTTTTAAGAGGTGTCCGCACTGAGGGCAATTAAATGTGCGATTTAAAACACCGTGTCGATAAAAAAAGTCAAACAAATCATCCTCAGAATTTTTTAAAATATAAAAACAATTAAATCTAATGACACACCCTTTACACCGTTCACTATTACTAGAAATTGTTGAAATCGAATTAGATCCCGACGGTTTGGAAACATCCATAATGAAAGAAAGCAGCTTAAGCTTAAAAGAAAGAACGAAACGAAACAAAGAAATGCACCTAAGCATATTTTACGTTTCAAGAGTGCCCTAAGTGATTTGTTTACATTTCAAATCGAACCAATAGAAATGTATAGTTTTTGTTTATATTATACAATTAATGAAAACGGCAAACTTTATTTGAAGAAATGATTAAATTAGGTACGTAAATGCAATACAAGGTCATAAAACGAGTTACCTGTAAATCCCAACGTTAGTTTATATGATATCAAAGGAAAATCAACAGGTAAAATGTATAGCCGATTAATCACGATCACGAACGAGAGCGTCGCTCAGTTCCAAGTTAAGTACAAACCGCGATGTTGCCAAATGTAAATTAGAATTTATTTGAAAAGCTCTTCACACTCCCCACACCACAGTAAAATTATAAAATGGCGAGCAGATGGTGTGGAACAATTTCTGTAATGTTATAAACAACGTACCGTATAGAATAGAAATATACTATTACGTGAAAAAATGTTACTTTCGTGTTTACAATACGAAGATAGGTGTATTATCGCGATATTTTATTTTGAAAACGGTGTAACCATATCTTGTATAAAAATATGTACAAACAATTGTACGTCTGTTAACTGTGGAGAAATATTATAATCATGTAGGTATATAAGAACTGGTCGGAACTAAGTGACAGTTACCATAGACAAGCTAGGTATAATGCATAATATGATATTACTATCGGATTAATTTGTGACTCAAATGGAAATATTGTGAATAATGAAATTTGCTGGAGAAAGAACTAAAAGTTATAGTAAGTAACATAAAAATACCCAATGAGTAGTATTTCAACTAGCTTGGCAACACCGCCAGCTCCGTTTCGAGAAGTTTGTTCAGTGGATTGTGGTGCGTCGGGAGAAGTATATATGGGAAAAAATGCCGCGTAATTCGAAAATTTGCATACTTTAAACGCCAGTAGCAAAGTAACTAGAAGAGTGCGCCAAAAACGGAGTTGTGTTTAGAGATCGGGAGGGTGTACTGAACACGTGAGTAATTTTATTTTTTTGAAAATCCACAAGGACCTGTTGTATACAATGACCATTTTCATTACTAATTATTTAGGCAAATCTGCAGTGTGTAGTTATAAAATGCCAAAGCAGCTGAACAGTAAATGTCAAGAGATGGTAACATCTTTGTTGAGCTATTTTGAACGAGAATGCCGAAATGGGGACCCGCTTACTGCTGTAAGAGACGTAAGTAATAGTATTCGCTATTTGTATTCATTATTATTAATATTATTCTTACATATTCAAATGTAAACGGTTAAATGTTTTTAATATTAGGTTAGGTTAATTAAACTTGATATATTATCCTTTCATAAATTGAAGTAATTATATTGTAGAGAGTTGCAGAAGCTTTACAACTTAGCGTTACGACTGTTAACCGTATTGCCGCCAAGAATATTAGTGATGAACAGTCTAAAAGCCCACCTTAAAAGAGACAAGGCATAGAACCTACTGTTGAAATTGATAACTTTGATCAAAATGCTTTCTGAAATGTTTTATACGAAATGTATGGAAACAGTGAGTATATTGAATTAACTGTTTTATTTTATTCACAATTAACTAACACAATATTTTTTCAGAGGAGCACATAACCTTGAAAACTTTCAGTGAACTTGGAAGAACCTGCCACAATTGTGATGGATAATGCAAGTTATCACAGTACAGTGATCAATAAAGGCTGATATACAGAACTGGTTGATACAAAATGATATTCCTTTTGTAAATACTTTCTTCAAAACCCAATTATTGAATTTAGTTAAACTGTAACTTGATATGAACATTATTCAATATATTATGGCTATACTGAGATAACTTATTTTGTTTAAATATATACATTTTTGTAGGAATAAACCATCAACACTATATGAAGCTGACATATTTATCTGAAAAATATGGCCACAAAGTGCTTAGACTTCCCTTAATTTACCACTGTATGCTCAACCCAATTGAACATATTTGGGGCATAGTTGAAAATTTTTATAGAGATCATATGGGAACTGATGGTTCTTCAACAGAACAAGCATTAGGTGCATGGAAAAAGTCTTAAGAAAAAGTGACTCCTGATATTTGGTCAAAGACAGTAGAGCACACAAAAAAAGATTATACAAGATTGGTGGGATAGAGAAGTAGTATTCGATAGACAGGATGTGCCTCCACTTATTATTAATTTTGACAGTGATGATAGAGATGATGATTTTGTTGTGGAGTAGTGGAAATCTTGTGTTTTATTTTTTGTATATTTTCATCCAATTTGCTTTATTTCCACCTTTTCAAAATCACTAATAACTATTATTAAATTAATTAGGTACAGTTATTTTATAATACACAAATTAAAACAAAAAACGGCCTTTTTTTTTTAATTCAATGAAGCATCGCCAAATAACAGGGTGGACTGTTTTGAGTGGCTCACTCACAAAAAAGGAAAGTAAGTAGTTCTGAAATTATTGTGAAATTATTTCAGAGGAACATGAATGTTTAGATTAAACAATTGTATCGTAATAACCAACCAGTTTACCTATTTGAAATAAAATGTATATTGTCAAGTTATTGTTTTCATTATTAGCACAAGTAAAACTTTGAAATACAATATAAAATCGGGCAGGTAGTGACTTAACATAATTGTCATGCAATCTTCAAACTATTAGCAGAAGGAGCAGAGACTTTAAGCAGGTCATTACAGTTGTTTATAAAGAAATATTGACTTTGAATTTCATTATTTTAATTTGCTTTGGTGGATTATCACAGCTATATATAAAAAGTCCAATAGCACACCTACACGTGGCCAGCTACCGAAGTCGATACATTATTTTTCATTCTATTTTTATTATAATAAATATAATAGATATTGTATAAAACAACAATATTTATATTTGCATGAAGGTGATATTCCTAAACCCTTACAGTGCTCTTGAAAATAAGTTATAAGGACCTACATTTCGTCATTTAACCCTCTTCTATGTAAAATAATTGAATGTTAATTCGAATATAGAATGATTGGTTACTGTTTCCTGTATCTTATCCATAGTTTTTCATGGATAAATATTTATATTAAATTAATCAAGCCTTTTATTTTTTAATAAATATTTTTGACTTACGCCCTACGAGGCACGGAACAATGAAAAAGAAGAACTGTCAATCTAACATCAGATTGACTTTTCTAGTTTTCAGTTCTCGTTAAGTAAAGGAAAAAACTACAGCTTGGCAACATCACAATATTTTGTTTTGCCACGTCATCGTCTTTTTATCGTAAATAAACCATATTAAAAAATTTTCATATCACACCATAGATATTCATTCGCTGTGAACTGAATTGTTTGCAACTCTCCATACTATACTATGTTCTCATCGACAGAGACATCTACTTTTTAAAGTAATAAAAAAAGGTTTGTCCATAGGCGTCACAAAATTTTATTAATACATATTTATTTAAATAATATATTGAAAAATAATTTTAATAAATTTTGAAAATAGGGATTGATTCAAATAACATATATCTGTAAAAAAGTTCAATAAATAATTTAATAGCGCCAGAACCCAAAGAGAGTAGGAGTTTTCTTGTTCCCGAATTTAATATGAGCTAGTTGGAAGAAAGGGCAAGTATAAACACTATAAAAATTTAAATTAAATTAAATAATAACAAATACAAACAAACCATTACAATATTGTAGTACCCAACGTGGGTCATAACAAAATAACCAATACAATATATATATATATATATATATATATATATATATATACAAACTTTTGTATGAAAAATTATCTTCCTTAGTTTATGTTTTTCCTCTGTTTGACAACGCATGTACGTATCTATTTGAATTTCCACATTTTGCAAAAGTTTTAATTGAAACAAACCTTACATTCATATGATTTTTCTCCTGTGTGGCAACGCATAAATGTCTACTTAAGGTTCTTCTCTCTCTAAATGACTTTGAACAAATTTCGTATTTGAACGGTGTTTCACCTGTGTGGCTGCGCAAAATTTTTCATTCGTGTGGTTGTATGTATGTATGTGTGATTTTTGGGGTGACATTCACTGAGACCTAAAAGATCTATTGTGCCCCCTTACTTCTACTCAGTTTCTGAGAAGAGTCTCAGAAACTAGTAGTTCCTTTAGTCCTATTTCCCGGAGGAATTTTGGGATGTCTGCAGGCTTCAACTTAGGCAAATGTTCCTCTTCTATCCAGTAATCTCCCAGGTGCTGTGCTCTAGGATTCTGAAGTGCTGTGCAGTTGGAAAGTATGTGGATGGAGGTTTCTTCTTTCATTCCACAAAATCTGCATTCTTCTTCCTCCACTATTTTGAGCTTTTTCAGGCGACAATGTCCTGTTAGGATCCCTGTTAAAACTCTTAGCGCAGTTTTACTTTGACTTATGCATTCTTTTGATCTCAACAGGTTGTAGTCACCCAGAAGAGTCTTTGTTTGTATAAGCCCTACTAGATCTTTTCAATGGTCAGATCTTCTCTTTTTCTCGGCTTTACTTATTTCTTCCAATATTACATTAGGGCTGATTCCGTAAAAGGGTTCGGGCCCCCCAGAAAGGTATTTCAGTCCCCCTCTTTGCTAGTTCATCTGCTATTTCATTTCCTTCTATTCCAGTGTGTCCTGGAATCCATAGTGAGTTTGTCTAGGCATTCCCACACCATTTTGGAACTGATTACACAAGAGCTCAGTGCCTTAATGGCTGCTTGACTATCCGACATTATGATAATTCTTTGTCTTCTGTATCCTGTATCAATATTGAACTGAGCGCACTCTCTTATGGCGTGGATTTCCGCATGAAAGATACTTGGGGTTTTTCCCAAGCTTTCAGAGTTTTTGGGTCCTGGCCCGAACACTCCTATCCCAGTTCCTTCTATTGCTTTTGAGCCGTCTGTGTACCATTGAATGGCATTCTTCCCAAGTCTGGTAATGGTGTTTGGATCCCATTCCTCCTTGCTGCTCAATTCCGTAACGAATTTCTTTAGAAAGTTATATTTTTTCATCATACCGTCTTGTGGCATGTCCCAGGTTGTCTGATTTCTAAGAAGTGAGGAGGTGTTTTTTTTAATGATTCCCTCTCTACTTAGTCTGTATCTTGTTCGTTACACCACCGATGTACCCTATT
Organism: Galerucella calmariensis; assembly: GCA_910591675.1. Classification (NCBI taxonomy): domain Eukaryota; kingdom Metazoa; phylum Arthropoda; class Insecta; order Coleoptera; family Chrysomelidae; genus Galerucella; species Galerucella calmariensis. The sequence goes on from CAJUYG010003443.1 coordinate 33,691, forward strand.
CAGAGCCCTTTGCATGAGGTTCCTGAGAACGGTAATGTGCCTTCCAACAACAAGGACAATGATATCATCGGCATACCCAATCGTTAGAAAGCCCTCACCGTTTAAAAGGGTTATTAGCTCGTCAATGACTAGGTTCCACAATGTGGGCGAAAGAACACTCCCTTGCGGACATTCCCTAGCGACGATTACTTTTGCCACATGGTTTTTCCATGTGGCCTCTACTATACGGTTGCACAACATGGCCCCAAGCCAGTGAGTGATCATTGGCTCTATTCTATGGTTTGCCGCAGCCCTACACATGGATCCTACACGGGTGCTGTCAAACGCTCCTTGTATATCCAAGAAAGCTCCCAGGGCGATCATGCCATTTTCCAGCGCCTTCTCCACCTGAGTTACCAGTTGGTGTAAGGCACTTTCAGTTGACTTGCCACACCTAAAAACATGTTGGTTGTTGTGCAAAGGATACCTAAGCCCAACCTTTTCCTTTATGTATCGATCAGCCACCCTCTCCAGTGTTTTCAGCACAAAGGATGTTAGGCTATTGGGTCTAAAAGATTTAGCCACCGTATATGTGGTACGACCCGGCTTGGGTATGAAGACGACTTTCACCTGCCTCCACTGTTCAGGGACATACCTGCGTGCCAAACAGGCCCGAAAGATATGCACCAGAATTGTGCCAACGGCCTCCCAGGCTTGTTGAAGTAAAGCCGGGAAGATTTGGTCTTTCCCCCGAGACTTGTATGGTCTGAATGACCGTATCGCCCAAGTACTCCGCTCGTATGTGAATATTTCTTTTGCTAGAAGATAGTCCTCTTTACATGGTCGCTGTATACCTACATATCCCATGTCAGGACACTCCCGCTCGATTCCCTCACAACCGGGGAAGTGTGTCTCTAGTAGATGCTGCAAGGTATCCACCGGGGTTTCGGTGAAAACACCCGGTGCGACTTCCATACAGCCTAGAGCGCTGTTCGGTGATTTCGTCAAGATCCGGCGCAGCCTTCACATTTGAGGTACCGAGACGATATCCTCACAGAAGGCCCGCCAGGCATCTCTTCGAGCCAACCTGACCGCACTCTTGAACTCATTTCGTTTCTGGTGGTATTGCTCCCAATACAGATCCGATTTTGTCTTCCTAGCCCTATGAAATAGGCGCCGGGTATGTTGCCGTAGCGGATCCAAAGACTTGTTCCACCATTTGTGGACCCTCCTTCCTCGTTTTTTCGGCGCAGTTTTCTTCATAAGACGAGACAATAATGGAGCCCAGCTCCGCTATGGCCCAATCGATATCATCATTATTGCTAAAGTTCCTAGGGAAACCGCCAAGCCTCCTTGCGAGATCCAGTTTATACCGTTCCCAGTTGGTAGTCTTGGGGTCCCTATACTTAATTGATTGTTTTCCAACAGCAACCCTGTAACTGAAACAAATGTAACTGTGATCCGACAATGACGGATCATCATTAACATGCCAGTCCCTTACCATACTTACAACGCTACTTGACGCAAGCGTCACATCTAGGACTTCAGCCCGAATCCTATTTCGGAATGTTGGTTTCGTCCCTCGGTTGAGTAGTTGCAAGTCAGTGGTACCTAGATAGTCAAGCAAAGCCTCTCCCCTGCTATTGACGCCTGTGCTGCCCCACATAGTGTGGTGCGCATTGGCATCGCAGCCAATAAGAAGAGGCAGTTTCCTGACCATGCAGTATTCCACCGCCTTGCGAAACTCCTCAGCAGGTGGTAGCTCTGCTGAATCATAGGGCAGGTAAGCAGAGCATACCACTAAACTATGCCTCGTACTATTCCTGCGCAGGAAGTCCATTCCCACCACTACTAGGTCCCTGAAACAAAGTTCCTTTATCAGTATTGCACTTATACTTGCGTGCGTAGAAATGCACGCTCTAGGGATAGGCTCACCCACTGCATAGAATAAGCTACGCCCGGGTGTGCCTAAGCCTCGCACATGCCCTTTATACACCCATGGTTCTTGTATGAGGCATATGCCTGTCTGCAGCTTTGCCATCCTCTGCGCGAATACCAGGAGCACGGCAATGCTGCAAGTTAATCTGGGTAAATTTTAAGGCCCCTTCAACAGACATTGAATATCTTTAAAGGTACCTCCTTACCCATTAATAATTTACTCCGGAGTCTCCGTAGTTCCCGGGAAGATAATTCTAACCTTCCCGAGCCCATACCGGATTTCCCCCTTCGTATGGTTGAGTGCCACCACCGATCGAGGATCGAGCCCCAATACAATGTTCTGCCTCAAAGAGGCAGCATCCCATCGGGAGGCCCGAATCACCCCCCTTCAGTCCTCAGGGTCGGATTACCAATCCGGATCCTCCTGAGGACCTCTTGGGGAGGAGACTTGATCGGCGCTGGCACCCAAACCATTGCCTTCTTAAGCTGTTCGAGGGCCGACTGCTCAATGATTTTGAGCGCCAGTCCCTCGTTCTTAATTTTACCTATAGCCTCTTTGAGCCAAGCCAGAGAGCCCCCATCAGGTCACCATAACGGCTCCCCGGGCAAACGAGTGTCCCTCAAAGCTCGGCACAAATGAGGCGCCAGTCCTGTACATATCCTCATGCAGTTGCGTGAGGATATGCGCGTACTGCTCCCTGGTGAGCAGATTGTCTGGGTAGCCATCGAGGATGATGGCCACCTTGAGGTCGCTGCTTGCAGCTTCCCCGTACGACTTGTGCACACCTTCTTTGGAGCTTGCCTAGCCTCTGGTGGCGTGTTGTGACGTCAAGCTTGACAAGCTTGACTATCATGCATGTCCCGGCTGGGCGGTGCTGGTGTCACCTCTTTGCAAGGGCCAGCTGGGCCACCTTTCGTTATCCCTTCTGTCGCCCTTGCGGCTCTCCTCCTTCGTTTCTCGGCACCGCGAATAGACTTGCGATGCCTCTTCAGTCTTTCAGGTGATGGGGCAGTTGTTCCCGGCATTGCCTGTGCCCTCACCGCTCCCATCATCTGAACGTCTTCTTCGTGGGGCCCGGTTTCAGGGCACCTCTCAGGAGCCTCTTTTGTAAGGGCCCTATACAGGTCGCTCATCTCTAGGTCTCCTCCGAGGTCCCTTCCTCCTGAGCCCTCCCCTCTTCTCTATCACTTAATGGATCCATGTAGATCCCACGAGTAGCATGGGAAATCTTGGTCCACCTCCGCAGAGCCCGGAGGTAAGACTACCTACAATGGGGTTTCGCCCATTTCCCCAAGGTGATGACCAGTAGGTGCCGATCTTCTGTTCGACCACGCATCCTGTAGGCCCGGTCATCCCACCGAAGGATTCAGGATTTTTGATGAGGTTGTCTCCTCTTGGTCCGGACAGTCAAGTCAACTCTTAAGATATTGTTTAAGGACAATCCAGTTGTGGTAACCGCAGAGCCATTAAAAACGACTCTCAATTTGGTGGTTGAACTGCTGTCTTTAAATACGCAGTGATGGGGTAAATAGAAACAAGTCTTTTCTGCCAGATCAATAGAATTTATTTCAGTCACATGACCAAGAGTTTCATAGTCACTTAAAAATTCTGTATATTGTGATTTTAGTTCCGGTCTTCTAGCAAGCCTTTTCCCAAGATTAAGCAAACACCTAATGGCAGTTTGTTTGGAATCGCCTAGAGCAGATCGACAACAAGGCGACCTTTAGGGTTTCTTTTTGTAGTGTTAGTAAATAATTCTTCACAAAATGCATCATCAGGTGTAAAAGATTTTGGAACACCAACTTCTTCAATCTCCCAAAATTTCGAAATCTTATCATCAAGGGATTGATCAAGAGTGCTGAGGTTACATGAGACAAAAAGGTTCTCTGAATGTGTAGGATTTTGTAAATTATGTGGAAATAGTGCACCCGATATGACCCATCCAAACTGGGTTTTATGTTTTTAGTGTGTGTAACTGCTTTCCTAATTTTATTTGTCCAATCATAATGAGATCCCAGAATTTGCTAGCCCCGACTAAGATGTCGATGGGCCCTGGCTCATTGAATGTGGGATCAGCAAGTATAAGGTTAGGAGAGATTTCCAAGCAAGATGTATCAACATGTATGTAGGGAATTTTATTAGTAATTTTGGGTAAAACCAGACATTTTAGGTTCGTTTTAAAAGGTACTTGTCGAGCTTGAACGATAGCAAAAACTTGTTTTAAAGCCTTAGTGCTTTTCTGGCCAATGCCAGTAATAGAACAGTTAATTGGGGTAGATTTTAAATTAAGTTTTCCACTCAAGTCTTCAGTAATAAAGCTTGATTCACTGCCGCTATCGAGTAAAATGCGACAAATATGTAAATTTCCTTCACTATCTGATATTTCAACCAAAGCGGTTGATAATAATACACTACCAGGAGAGAAATTGCTTGAAATACAGGAAACTTCATGATTCTGCAAAGTTTCGGAATTTTCATTTGAATTGGCAACATTGGAATTGATTTTTGCGTTTTCGATTTCAACTTGTGTTTTATTATTTTTGTTGTTATTTGAGAAGCTGAAATGCAATAGAGTATTGTGTCGACGCTCGCATTTATGACAAGGTGATGAGCGACACTGATCTGTGGTGTGGTTATTCCTTAAACAATTCAGACAGAGCTTTAATTTTTTGACTTTTGATAGTCTAGAGTTTGCACTTAAATCAACAAAGGATTTACAATTATAAATTGTGTGTTCTTTGTGACAATAATTGCAAGTCGGAGTATGACTTGTGAATAAACCTCTTACATTTGTTTTGGATTTGGTATTTTGTGGATTTAATGTTTCAAGAATTCGGCATTTTTTTGTAGAAAGCTTTCAAATATTTCTCGTGTAACGTTGTCATGCTTCGCATACTCACACTCCCACTCACGTCTGGTCGTAGAATCTAATTTAGTAGGAAACATATGGATAATCAAACTATCCCAAGAATCTACTGGTTGACACAAGACTTGTAAAGCACGTAAATGACGTGTCATGCAGTCCAAGATATTACGTAATTCAATATGACACTCTCTTGTCGCGGGTTTAAGGTCAAATAATGCTTTAATATGGTTTTTCCTTAGCATTGGTTTGTTTTCATAGCGTTCAACAAGTAGATTCCAAGCAATATTATAATTATCATTTGAACTTTCAAGGGATCTTGATAAATCAGCAGCTTGACCTTTCAATGACAATCGCAGATAGTGAAACTTATTTATGTTAGGTCTGGTATAGATGTGTCATTGTGAATAAGCGACTCAAATGTATCTTTAAAGAAAAGCCACTGTTCGTAATTTCCATCAAAGGAAGGCAAAGTGATAGGAGGAAGATTTATATTAGGTTGTGATTGCAAAACACACTTTTCTGATGAAATTTCGTTTACGAATTGTACGTTATTTAGCGTGCGATAGTTCTCTAATAACAAATGTGTTTGTGAGACAACACTAAAATAGCTATCTTCAAACTTCGTACGTTCTTCTTTCTGCGAGGTTTTATCAGCTGACATATCTAGAATTTCGATATTGGACTGTTTTTCATAAAAATGTTCAAGAATAGGCTCAATTTTAGCCAAACGTAGTTCAATCTGATTAAAGTCAATGGTTTCAGAACACTTTTCTTTGTCAATATATATTTGAAATTTTGTTAATTGTGATTTAAATGTTTTGTATGAATTTTTTAACTTTTTGAGCTCAAGATCTTCCGTAGGCGTATTCAATTATAAGCCAAAACAAAGTTTAAATAGGTAATTCAAATGTAATACAAATTCAAATAATCAAATATTATATATAGTAAAAACCAAATAAAGTTGCGTTTACTTCATCATTGTGAACATTTGCAGCGTTGTCAGATTGTTCACGAAATATGGAAATTAACTGAAAATAGCTGAAGTAAACAAAAAACGTATATGTAGAAAATTTCACAATATTATAAAAAATGAAAACTACAAAATTATCGATAGTTTGATAGTTTTCGTTTCATATAGTGTGGAGTTTTTTCATTTACGTTTTTTGTTAATTAAATTTATGAATAATTTCACAAAGTAAGGAATTCTAGAATAAAAGTGGTGAGGTTATTACTGAGTTACCAAATCTTTTAATAAATAAATATAATAAAAATACAAGCAATAAAATAAAATATGTTTAATAATGAACGTATTTTCAAAGACAAAAACTAACATATTGTGAAATGAAACTAGGCAGATTCAAATTCTTGTTCATTTTCTTCATCTGATTCAACATCAGTATTAAAAATTCACTATTAAAATTTATAACTATCGGACTAATTCTGGACGATCAAATATTGTTTCTCTATCATACCATTTAAATATCTCTCTTTCAGTATGTTGTATAGAATTTTTCCACATATCAGGAGTGCAGCGCCTCGTGCCACATGTTCAGGCAGTTATTCGCACTGTTACCATCCCTACCTTGTTGTTTGAAAAAAACAGTTTTGATTATAAATATTTGTCACAAGAAAATTTTATAAAGCACGTAACTATAACTTCAAAAATCGATGACACTACACAAGTAGAAAAGTCACAAACAACGCGGCAACATGACATTATTTCTGGCAGTGACTATTTTACCGTCAATAATTGGAGGCTTCATTATGAAAATTTTAACACAAATTTTTACATCGAGGGACGTCTAAACCCAATATTGCTTATACATTATTTTGGTACAAAAGTTTTTTTATTGATTGGGATATCTTTAGAACCGATTAATTTACAAATTTAAGTATATGCACTTTTCGATAGAACTGTAGCCACACATGCGATAGAAATACGACCTTGGTGACGTAAACGCAACTTTATTTGGTTTTTACTATATGAATAAGACTGTTCAAGGTTCTGGTAGACTTCGCGACCCTCGGAATTTTATGTTAATTTTAGATTTGTTTGAAAGCTTACCTTAAATAAAGCAGATTAAAACAAAAATTTCGCTGGATCATCCAGTAATTACTTCAAAAATCACGATTTTAGTTCAAAAAATTGTACTTTTTCAACAACAATTCATGCTATTTCACGATAAATATTTTCACTTTAAACAGTAAAGGTTATTATCTTGAACTAAATGTCAGTCTGTTTCACACAAAAAACCGGAAGAAAATACTTAAATTTTGCCAATTTTTAGAAATATTCGTAAGCATTAATATTTTCGTTTGACACTTAAGCTTATAAAATTACACACTAAAATCTTATGTCAGAGCTTATGTCTAGATATCATAGGTTCACAAATTAGGATCAGGTGATACTTCCTAACGGCGTTGTCAAATGGTCTTAATTTTCTTTCAGCTGAATACATTGTAATAGATTACATGAATATATCACAAAATAAAATTATTTGCATTTATAACCATGAAAATTTATATAATAGTTAGGTTAACAATTTTTTTCTTATTCTCTTGCTCCGTATTTAATGATATTTTAGTTACACTTTGATCTGTGTCAGTTGGTGGGGAAGCGGTATGTGTTGAATTATGATAATTTTTTTTTGCTCTAGTAGTAATCCCAAGAAGTCAGTAAATTCGAGGTGAAGAGATGTATTCCCTTCCCCTTCTCGAGAAAGTGTATAATTTGTATTTCACTTCACATGGATGCGCGCCGGGTGCGAAACGTCGACCCGGCGCGCTCTCTTCGCTCGCGACATCGATCAATCAATCCAGATCTTTGAATTATAAAATTCATTGATAAGCATACTGACTTCCCTTCCCCTTTTTGGAAAACATCATATGG
>CAJUYG010003444.1:0-21483 GCA_910591675.1 Galerucella calmariensis
CACACAGACATTATAAAATAATATAACGTAGGGATATTTTTTCATCGTTTGTTCAAAGATTTATGAAACCATAAATAATCTCATAAAAAAGATTTGTTTTTACCACTCATGAGAAAAATATACATTTAGTTTTAAATCTACATATATGATTTTTCAACATTTGGTGTATAATAATATCTTTCTATTAATATTTCTACATAAAATTTGCTGCTGTCCATTATTTTTGGACGCGATTCAAAGCAATAAATGTTGTTCAAACACTATTATTGAGGAAAGTATAATTTTCATAAAAGCATTATATAAGTACTCTAAAACTACGTACCTGTACCATTGATCATGGGTTTTCTTAGTATGGCCCATAAATAACGCCAATTGCTTCATGTCATTTTCATTCATATTCATTATTTGTAAAATTGTAGCTGTTTGTTTCCTAAATTTGGTGGATGTTAATGCTTTAGAATTATGTGCACCACAAGCGGAAGCAAAACTACGAATAACACTAGTACCATGAAACCATCCTTTACTTGAATCGGGATTTGCAAAAAGATATTCATTGGACACCGGAATTACCTCAATCAAACGACGAACTTTCAGTAAGATTTCTATTTTATTTTGCAGGAAAGGCGAAAATAGGATGGGAACTGGGCGACTACCTTTACCGCCAGAAACCATTCGCTTAAAATGTTTGCATAATAACTTTTCAGAGGTCGATAAACTTTCTAATAATTCTTCTTGATTATTTGGATCCGAAAAATCCTTAAGATAAGATGAGGTTTTTAAATATTGTATCTCTCCAATTCTTTTACGGTTTAATACTAATACTAAAGCCATAATGCTTTTTGCCAACTTTTTGTAATTAAAAATAATGGTTTGTTTGTTATATTGGATTGTATCCTTTTCAACTATCTGAGCAAGTAGTTCGGAGCTAGCCTCTACTTCCTTTCTAACGAAATTATTAAATTTGACAATATCATTTGTAACTGGTATTATTTGTGGTTTTTCCCAATGCTTTTCAGTCATGTCCTTCAAAGCTAAAGATGCTATTTCAGTTGCCCAATGATCTTCTACCAGTTTTTGCAAGTGTTTTATGTTTTTTAACTCTAAATTAGGATCTTTGAAGGCAAAAAGTTTAGACTTTTTAATTATATGTCTGTGAATAATGTTGCATAACTTTTTTAAGCTAGTGCCCATATGTAACGCCAGTGACGACGCTTTGAACGATTTAGTATATGGATTAAATCCAGCAATTACTTTCGTAGCCGCAATTAAATCATCAAAAAATTCAGGTTTCATAACGTCAATTAATTTTTTCACTTCAATAATTTTATTTTCGTCGCTTCTTAAACCTATTATATCTTTTAAAGCTATCAGCAGTCTTGCTAATTCACGCATTTTGTTCGATGTTACTGTCGCAATTTGCGGCCGTTTATGTTTTTTTATATGCATCTCGCCAAACAAACAAATTAGTATATCATTTTTAGCGACTTCACTTATTTTGTCTGGCATCATTATATCAAAGACTTCTTTTTTCAGGCGCAATTTTAAAAGAAAATCGTTTTGACAACGAGCAGCTGCTAAGAAGGTTTGCGACTGAGTTAGGGCATACAGTCTACCCATTTGTTGATTTTGGGTATCTCGACCAGGACATCTCGTAGCGTGCCTACTCAATGTTCTCTTCTTATAAACACCACTGCATGAGATACAAACTGCAAAATCATCAAAACTTTTTGCATTTTTTTTACTTTCAATTTCAGTTGGCCGGCGAACTGCAATAACTGAATGCAATAGTTAAACAATACAAGAAAGAAAATATTAAAATTACCTCAAGTGTAGTGAAGTTGTTGTTTTTCGAAAGGCCTTGCAAATGTTTGTCTTGAGTTTTCGTTTTTGTATGAGCCTTTGTTTTCTCGACAAGAGTAGACTGAAATAAAATTAAAATCAAATACCTACTAGATTTTTGCTAATTGGCGAAAAATATTTAGATATATTCAAAAATTTCCAACCTCACTTGATTTCGTGGAAATACTTTCAATATCCCCTTCATCAGGACAAAATACGGAACCGTGATCAGAAAACTTGGATCTTTCGTCAGAATTCTCATTGGTGCTTTCAACTGATTTATAATCAGACATTTTATCAACAACTGACTCTGATTTTTTAGAAATATCCTGAAATCAATTCCCTAGGTATTATTCATAAAAAAAATATTGAGTTAAAGAGTGAATAAGCAAATTATCTATTTTTTGACGTGAATCTTGAAAAAGCTATATTGAAAAATCTTTCAAGATAAGGAAGTTGAACATGTCAAATAATTAATTATTCAAATGCTGTCAAATGTACCTCACTTGTAATGTTTCCATTATTTTCATCATTCTTATTTTTTTTTTTTCCCTTCGGAGCCGTCCTTTCGCCGGTACCACCTCAGCCTCCTGGGCTTATTGTGGATACTCCTAGTGTTCTGACTACAACCTATTCAGCCAATCCGTTCCCTGTATTAGCTCATACAGGTTCTTAGCTGGTTGATTGTAGAAGTCTTCTGGAGTCATTTGGGTTCTACCATAAAGTTTCTGCCTTCTGTGGTCCAGCGACTCACAGTTGCATAGTATATGCAGAGCTGTTTCGGTATCCTTTTTGCATCTTCTGCATGTAAGGTCTCCGTTGTACAGCCCTATTTTGTTTAGGTGCTCCTTTGTGGGAAAGTGTCCCGTAAGTAGCCCCGTAGTGGTGCGCAGTTTGTTCCTGCTCATTGAGAGCAGTTCTTTCGTTACTTTTTCTGATGGTTCTTTTATGAATTTCTTCCCATGTATTTGCCCAGTCGTATTCTTCCAGTATTTCTTGTGTTGTTCTTTCAACCACCCTTTTAACCATGACCTGGTTAAGCATCTGGGGATGCCCACAGCAGGTTCGGGTCCGTTCATCAGAGTTGACGATCCTACTCTTGCGAGTTCGTCAGCTTTTTCATTGCCTGCGATTCCTTTATGACCTGGTACTCACTCCAGTGTTACACTGTTCCGAGTCGCCAGTCTTCTAAGTTCTTCGCCGCATTCCCATACTAGCCGAGATGTCACCCTATAGCTCTGAAGTGCTTTAAGGGCGGCTTGGCTGTCGCTGTAGATCCTGATCTGCCTGTTGTTGTAGGCTCTCATACTGTTAGCCCTTGCACACGCAAGTATTGCATAAACCTCTGCTTGGAATACAGAGGCGTATTTTCCTAGCGAGACGATTCCTTCATATTTGCTCGTCTTGCTGTATATGCCCGCTCCGGTGCCGAGTTCATTTTTAGATCCGTCTGTATACCAGATCAGTTCATTCGCTCTACTAAGTGGTGGTGCGTTCTCTTCCTCAAGCTCCTTTCGATCTTTGATGACAATCTCGAAGTTCTTGCGAAAGATATATTTGGTAGTCATTTGGTCTGTTGGCATTTTGAAAATGTCATCACCCACCTGCCTTATCTCTGTGTGTCCTCTCCCATGTGCCACATCATGGTCTAGTGCTTTTTCCAGTCGGGTTAGTGCTGCCCTTGCTTCACACATTATGACATAATGTAGTGGAGGAAGGTCTAGCATTGTTTCCAGCGCCGCTGTAGGAGTAGTCCTCATTGCCCCTGTAATGCCAGTGCATGCAAGTCTTTGCACCTTGCTTAGTTTTAGCATAGCAGAGGATTGTCTGGTCTTTGGCCACCATACCAAAGATGCATATGTTATCCTGGGAATGACAACCATTTTGTATAGCCAGTGTACCATGCTGGGTCTTAGTCCCCATTTAATGCCGTGAGTACGTCTGGCAACCATGAAGGTCACCTCCGCTTTCTTGATCACGTGCTGGAGGTGTCGGTTCCAAGTTAAGCCTGGGTCTAGGACAACCCCAAGATATTTTACTTCATCCGACAGTCGTATTGGTTCACCTTGAAGCGTCAGAGGGCCAAGTCCTTCCCTTTTCCTTCTTCTGGTGAACGCAATTATCTGTGTTTTCGAAGGGCTAATACGTAGCCCTTCTTTTACAGTCCAGCCTGTTACTACATTTAAAGCCATCTGGAGTCTGTCTCTGGTTGTACTGTTGTATTTACCTTGGGATAGAATTACCAGGTCGTCTGCATATCCTATGGTGTTGAATCCTCCTCTGTGTAGGGTTCTGATGAGCCCGTCCATGACCAGGTTCCACAGCAGCGGGGATAGTACTCCCCCCTGCGGACAGCCCCTGGTTGCACATACTGCCATTGTTTCCCCCATCAGAGTTGATTCTATGAGCCTGCTTCTGAGCATGCAGTCTATCCACCTGCAGCTCGTGGCATCGATCCCTAAATTCCTCGTCGCCTTAGCTATAGATTCATAGGAAATGTTGTCAAAAGCTCCTTCTATATCAAGAAAGGCTGCCAGCAGCACCTCTTTGTTTTCCAGCACGTATTCAGCCTTTTTTATGAGTTGATGTAATGCTGTTTCGGTTGATTTTCCCTCTCTGTATGCATATTGATCTCGGTGTATTGGTCTTGAAGCCATTATACCATCTCTAATATGTCTGTCGAGAAGTTTCTCAAGAGTCTTTAGCAAAAATGACATTAGACTGATTGGTCTCAGAGCTTTAGCCGTGTCCTGTCCAGATTTTCCAGGTTTTGGTATAAATGTAACTCTGATGCGTTGCCAGGTTCTTGGAATATGCCCCAGAGCTAGGCTGGCTCTGAGCAGTTCACTTACCCTGTTGTGCAGTGTATTTCCTCCTTTTTGGAGTAGGATAGGATAAATCCCGTCTGGTCCCGGTGATTTATATGGTTTGAAGCTGTTAATAGCCCATTCTGTCTTTTCCGCATCTACCACTGCCTTCGCTGTTCGCCAGTCTATCCTGGATGCCCATCGTGGTCTATCCAGTTCTGTCGCTGGAGAGTTCTGTGGCGGAATGGTGGGTATTGATCCAGGGAAGTGTACCTTGAGTAGCTCTTCCAAGGTTTCTTTACCATTTTCAGTATATTGTCCGTTATCTTTTTTGATAGCGTGTATAGTCTGATTAGGGTCCTTGGAGAGAATCTTCTGCAGTCTGGCACACTCATGAGTCTGTTCTATCTCCTCACAGTGCCTCCTCCAGGAGTCTCTCTTGACTTTCCTTACCAGTTTGTTGTATTCAGTTAGGGCCCTCTTATAATCCGTCCATTCTTCTGAATTTTCTTTAGTTCTATTAAATTTCTTCCTTAACTGTCTCCGTTTTTCGGCAAGTTCATTTGTCCACCAGGGCACATTCCTGTTGGATTTCTTCCTTACCGTTGGGCAGTTGTTTTCAAACGCTGAGATAATTGCTTCCTGTGTTAGGTCTGCTGCTATCTCTAGGTCTGTTGTGTTCTTAATTTTTACCATCGTTCGGTCTAAACTGTTAACTTGTTCTGCATTATATGCTTCCCAGTTCGTTTTTCGCGGGTTACGATAGTATTCTTATTTTGATCAATAATGTTTTCGGAATCAATGGTAGACTGAAACGAAAAATACGAAAACATTTTAAAATTAAAAACAGCATGAACAATAATTTTAATATTCAATTTAAAAGCTCACTGAAATATAAAGTTTTTCAAAATAAAAAAGGAGAAATGCTTGTATATCTACAGTTTTTCTCTATGGAATAGTTACAGGGTAACATAAAAGATTTGTGTGGCGCCTCCTAGGCGAGTTTTCACTCAATTTCTACAAAAATTTGAGAGACAAATTTGTAATTCTTACACTAATTAGTCCTCGCTTATAATCATTCATGCCAAAGCCTCAAAACCATTCCAAGCAAAAAGAAGAAGATAAAATTAGAACTTTACCTTCCCCCATGTTTTAACCTGTTAACTTTTTATCGAGGTATGTTGGTTCAAACGGTATTTTTTGCTCTCAAAATAGACCAATAAAAAGTTTAAATATTTCAACAGAATCCCGAATAATGCATAACTTTCTAAACTAGAGTCAAACTGTCTTGGACACCCTGTACAAGGTTGTCACTATGGAAAAAAAATGTAATACTTTAGTCGCCCGAACAATATGATGAAATTAAAAAAAATTCTCAGTCTCCATTCAACAATTTGATCTATGCCTACTTCTTCATATTGATGTCTACAATTAATTTCTCAAATCGATACTTACATCTTTAAAATTAACAGGCTGCAATAATGTGTACGTTTTGTTAAGGCCTTCATCATCATTCAGGAAATCATAAATATCAGCAGATTCAGAAACTGGCTTTAACGTATTGAAATATCTATTCATTTTGATATCTAAAGATTCCGTGGTTAAATTAGAGGTATCTGATTTGTGTATAAAACATTTTTCTTGATATGGTATTGTTTTATTCATCCTATTTTGGGAAATGATATTACCTTTATTTCGGTTTAAAAGAGTTTCTAAAATTAAAGAAAGTATTATCGAAATTTTCCCAATTGTAATTACATAAATAGAAACATTATGGAAAAAAACTTACCTGGGCTATTGCTTAAAGCCATTTGTAACATTTGTGCAGATCGATTCATTTTAAATCACAACTTCACACATGAACAACGAATATTAAGTGAGTTTAAACCTCTAAACTGCTTATGCTGGTAGTTTTCGCGGGAAACTAGTTTGTCAACGTCGCAGGGACTCGTATGTGTACTGAATATGCTCTACGTACATAGGAGGCCTCGCATGTTAGTGAAATACTATATAGGGACTCGGATGTATACTGCAAACTTGTATGTTTTTATTTTGTAAATATCGTACCCCTCAAGTAGGATAATTATAAGGTAATATAAGAACAATAGAAAAAGTCAAAATACACAGTCTAAAAATTATTATTTCAGATGGGCCTCGGGTGGCCTTCTGGATATATAGGGCCTCGCTTTTGTAACTGAATACGTATATATATATATATATATATATATATATATATATATATATATATATAAAAGCTGAAAGGTTGAACGCAAAGTTCACGTAAAGGTTGAACGCAAAGTTCGCGTTTCAACGCTTTCAAAGTTCGTCGATAAATTTCCTTTGCATCCAAACCATCTAGACGTTCAACCCCTGCACGATACTTGATTTCTTACATTGTAAGAAAATACTGTCACACGTTGATACTTGAGGCATATTTTTTGACCAAACAGTACCGAAGACCGTTTTGGAACAGTTTCGTCGAGACGTATTATATCAGTGGCGATCGCAAAAATGGAACGCTTTAAAACGTCACGTGATCAGCAGCTATCTGTCATCTGTACTGCCATTTTCACTCGCTTTGTTATTGTTTACGTTTGTCTTTGGTTCAGGTTAGGTTATTACCTAAGATGGAATCTGTGCTGTTGTTTAATAAAAAAAACTTTTCAGAAAGATACCTACCTTCTGTTCCTTCATTATTGCGATATTAAGTGATTACGAAAAGCATCATCATTTAAAAAGTATTCATTATAATGAACAAAACTTGAAATAAAAACTAATTCTCATAAATATCAATATTAGAAACACAATTTGTTGCATTCTGTAGATTAGTGAGAATTGCCGGTCCAGTGGAGTTATTTGGTTTCAACTGGAAGGTAGATGACGTCGATGAGGATGGCATGGGTTGCAGGTCGCATAAAGATTACGATGACGGCAACGGATTCTCGGAGCCCTCCAAATAGCCCCCAGCGACGTTGCCGAGGAACGTCTGAAACTGTGTCCTGTATAACGTTCCGGGTTAGGTAGGCGTAAATATGGAGTAATCTCTTTTGGCATCTTACCAAAAGTGTTCACGCCAACGCATTGAGCTGAACATTTTCCTTTCTTATAATGAATTGAAAATCGGGTGTGCGGAGGGGTAGGTGGTCGTTAACTTGCGTACTTTCTGTACACATCAAATAGGTTCCATCATTTATTTCTTCAGATAAAACAAATGATCTTGACGAATTATTTTTGGAATTGGAAATTTTCACAACAATTAGGTTGCCTTTATCTTGAATGTCGTCGACAGTGATATTTACAAGCTCCGATCTGCGGAGAGCGCCAGCCAGTGCAGATATGGTATTCACTTTAATCATCAGGTATACCTCATCGGGAGCTAGATTAACCCAGGATATATCTTCTTTGGTAGAAACATGCGCTTTCTGTGCTCTAAAACCAATATTTTTTGTTTAAAAAACGACGTTAACTTATGAAAGTTCCCTATATCCAAATTTTGTTTTAATTCCACCAAGCTTTTTACCATCGAATAGAGGGAACCTAAATTTATTAGATTTCAAAACCTTACTTAGGTCTGAAAAATACGCCAGAAATACCCCTTCCTTATAAGTTTTGGCCCCTTTCTCCTTACACCATGTAACAAAATGGTCGTATGGTTTTCCTAACTTAGTCTGGATTTAGCAGGTAACAGCTCGTAATTAGCTTCATTTGCAGCCTTCAAAATGGCTTCGGGAAGTTCTTCATCGGATGAATCCATTAATATTATTGCAGCGGATTCGGTTTAATGTGGTTTAATTTAGAAGAAGATTGTATTCGGTCATATCCAAGACGCTTTGAACAAAACAACTTTGACGTTTTAGTAACAATTACATGCCTGGGTTATCATAGCAACTGATATCAAGCCCGGATGGTTTGATGGTTGTTTTGTGACATTACTTTAAAGAATGTACAGGGTTAAGTATATAAAAAATATCTTCATTATTTAATCTTTTCAAAAAATTGAAAATGCACAAAAAGGTTTAAATTTAATTTGATGGACTATTTCGTAAATATTTATTCACCTGTTGTAACAATAGTTATTACTTCCGGAGTAAAAAAACTATCTAATAAGGTGCGGGAAAGTGACACTTTCAAAAATTAAAATGCGTGCGGGAAATTGGGTTAAAACGCACGGTCGTAGGAAAAGTAAATATTTTAAGTATGATTTTTTCAGTTTATTCCGAATTATTATACTGCTGCTCCCGCATAACTCAAATAAATTAGATGGAAAAAGAAAGTGGACTGTTTTCAAATAAAAACTCACCGATCTGCTGTTGTTGAAACTTTTTTCTATTGCTCGCACTACGCTCCAGAAAAAGGGGGTCATGGAGCAAGGATTGAAAATAGAATATCAGGAGGGAGTAATAACCACGAGCAGTTAATTTGATATCCACCTAATAAAATTTTAAATGTTCAATTTGCTTTGTGTAACTATTCGGGCGACTGTATATTGAATACCGCTTCGAACTAAACTTTGTTCAGTTCTACTTTCAGTAATGTAATTACCAATAATTCTGGGCACATTGGCGTGTTGGCAAACTCATTTCCTCAGTTTCTTCAATTATGAAAATAGCGTGAAGAATTGCTAAAGGAAATTGGTCACCTTGATCTTCAACCATATCATGGTGGAGGAATTCTAGTAGGTACCTGCTTATAAACAATGTTTGATGACACTTTTCAATAATTGAAGAATTTAGGTGCCTAATTCAATCTTATCATTCTCCAAATGAACAGCGGTGGATCTATTCACTGTTATATCATATTCACCAAGAGTGAATTTCACCATTTGTTCCATTGCAAAACACAGAAAAAATTAACAAATTGTCAAAGTGAATTTCAAAAACGGAAATTTAATTTGTTCTTAATAGACTCATAAACAAAATATTTCAAAAATAACAGTAATGACACTTCTTGCAGATTTTACAACGGTCTTGGAGAACGTTTTTAAACGTTGACAAACAGTTTCACTCCCCTGACATTAACTGACCAAGAAAATGGACCGGTTTAAAACAGTTCGGAACTGAGTCAAAACAGTTTTTCAAAGAAAAATGGCTAAATTGGCTTGTGAACAACAAATGCATTGGATGAAAAGTGTACCAACATAACAAAAAAATAGGCTAGAACCAACGCCCTCTCTTATTGAACAATCCTTGTAGGTACTTCACAGAACAAGCAAATGAGGGGATCATTCTTCTCTAAGGGCCAACTGCACTGTTTCTTTTTCTAAGTAATACTTTCATAACTGAAACTTCATTCATTAAGTAAAACTTGGTGTAATTTAGCAACAGTTTAGGTATAAATTTTTTTTTAAAGATGGATGGCAGATTGCGTCAACCAGCCCCGGGCAGACAAAAAATTAAAGTAAAACATCTGTTATAATCCGGATTGAAAAAAAATTACATTAAATTCTAAAAATGGTAACTACCCAAGGAACAAAAGATGCATTAATTCTAAAAAAGGTAACTTAATTAACAAATTTAATAATATAGCTTGAAAAAATATGAGTCATTATTCGCTTTCACAGTTTACACAAACAAAGAAGACGCCAGGACAAGCTTCATGTGCCCACATCTCGCAACTAGTGCACCGGTTCCATTTTTCGGATGAGACACTATTTTCATAGCTATCTGTGCAATAAAGGCAAAAGCAATCCTTTTCATCGGACTCATCATCGTCTTTGACTATTTTCCTTTTTTTTGTTTTTTTTTCTCTTGTTCTTCAAGAGCATATTTTTTTGGCGTGTCAGTTAGAATTGCTGTCACACGCTTTCTTCTATTAAGTTTAGCGTCCTGCTTTCTAGGTTCGGCTTTTGGTAGCGGTTTCAGTTGAAATGGAGGTGAGCTCTCATTTTTTTCTTGAATAGAACTGTTAGTTGTAATGTTGTTTCCTCTCCCAGGCAGTGGACTTTTTGCTAACACTATATCTTTGGAGCATCCTGGCTGGTTAAGATCATCAGGTTCCTGTGAACACCCTGGTAGTGGTTTTAAAATCGAGTTTAGCTGAACTGGAACCACGTCCTTGTCAGCATTAGTTTCTGCGAGATCGGGACGGTCAGTTGCATATCCTGGTAAAAACTCTTGATCCTCGAAAACGTCTCTATTGAAAGGGCTAATTCCAGACACCTTGAATCATATTTTTCGGTGTTGCTGCCAGTGGCAGTGAGTCTCGAACTATTAGAGGGACATCGTATATTGACATCGTGCGTCCGGGATTGCTAGTGATCCAGGAGTCACTGGCTGAATTAACGTTATGTTTTAATGGTCCATAGACAGACCGATCGAGAGGCTGGAGCTTTTGTGAGCAATGGGCTGGAAATGACAACGCCGTTACACCTTTACTTTTTAGATAATCAAGGGCAGCTACAGACAAATGCGAATCATGATTTTCTAGCAAAAGTAGTACCGGTCTTTCTTTAGAACAACCAACGTTCTTGACAAAATGCTTAGCAAACTCTAAAAAGTGCTGTTTTTTCATCCAACCTGAAGGATTTGCGGTTCCAACTGCTCCAGGAGGGCCATTAGCGAGAAAATGTTCTCTGAAGTTAACCCTTGGAAAAACAAAGAACGGCGGGACAGAATTTCCCGTTGCAGATACCGCCAAAGCCATAGTAACTAAGGTGCCGCGTTCCTGGGAGGTTACGCGTCCCACCTGCTTATATCCACGCCTGCCAACAATTCGGTTAGGCTTTTGCACGGTCGTAATCCCAGTTTCATTTATGTTCCATATTTGTGCTGCTTCTAATTTTAGGCGGTTGAGGACCGTTTTTAAGTTGTCAAAGAACATTGAAACATTTTCTCTGTTGAAACTAGAAGCGCGAGCTAAGCAACCAGCTTCTGGAGTTCTTACCGAAAGAGCATGATGTCGTTTCATGTAGTATGTAAACCAATCCTCTCCAGCCATTTTTGTCACGTTCAGGATTCAGGGTATTTAATGCGCAAAGCAGTGGCATAATCATACGCGAACTTTCTTACTTCTCTGACAGACAATCCAAAATATATGTCGCTTGCCGTTTTAAGGTATTCCTCCAAATGATTTTAAAAGACGTAAGGAATTTTTGAAGCTTCAATATTTTTAAAAATAATTTAAAATATAATATACCTGGCGATTCCTGTAATATCCAACTGTCGTTATTGCGGCATCACCATTAATTTCTTCCTCAGTAAATTTATTGCAAAAACGTCTCAAAGTTGCCTCCGGGATCTCAAAGTCTTTTGCAGTTGCCCTGATGGATTTGTTGTTCATTTTAACCTCTCTAACTGCCCTTAGCATGATATCTGGTAGAGTGATACCCCTTTCTGATGTTCGTTTACTAGAACTCATCTCGCCAAAATATAAAACAAAAATTAAAGTATTCTATTTTAAACTCGGGGTTGTGTGCGTCAACCAGCCCCTGACCACGTTTTTGTATGTGTGATGCAATTGCACCTTTACTTTTTTATTCCTAGAAAATCTATTTAACAGTTCTTGTTTGGGACGGTTGAAGTTTTATGTAGCATCAAACCGATCTCAATTATCTTTAAAAATTCTAGAACAAAACTGTGAAAAAGTACCGTTTAGTTCAATGAAGTGTTGTACAGCAGTTGTGCTTTGTGAAACTGCCTATCATTTCTAAAGTTCGATAAAGTGTTGTACAAGAATGTAGCGAACAATATAAAGGTTTATATTGCTAAATAATAATGATAAATAAAGTTATATATTTATTTTTCATTAACAGCAAACTTGAAATAACAAAATTTGTTCATATAAAAATTCATTAATATTTAGTAATGGCCCCATCTCCCTCTAACACTTTATTAGTCGACGAGGTATAGATAAATAAAGATTTCTGGTTAATTTAATTTTGGATCGTCGTTTAGTTCGTCCCAGAGCAATTCAATTGCATTTACGAGGCTGTCTCTATTTCCAGGTTTAAAGTTGATATTATACGTTTTTTTCGTCATTAGGCCCCAAATATTTTCAAGAACATTAAGGTCGGGGCTCTTGGCAGGCCATAACATTGTCTCTATATTATTTCTTTCTAACCATTCTCTTTTAATTCTTGCATCATGCACAGGACAATTGTCTTGTTGAAAAATAAAGTTATTGCCAGGAAACTGTAGAGATACGCTAGGTTGCATTACATTTTCTAGAATATTTATATAGTTAACTGCATTAAACCGGTCACGATCATTAAAATCCCAACATACTCCAAGTCCGTGAATACTCAACCATGCCCACACGTTTACGGAAAAGCGTCCAGATCTATCGTAGTTAGCTATATATTCTTCATCGAATCTAGTGTTACGGGGTATGCCCGTTAAAAGTTGACTGGAATACTTTCTCGACCCTGGAAAATTTGTTTGCTCTTTGGAATGGGTTGTCCTGTAAATATTGGATCAGGGCATTATTCTGGTTTTCCTTAGAAATTCTTGTTTTTCCCGCTGCCTTCTTCTTTTCTAAAGTCCCATCCCTTTTCCACCTATGTTTTATTTTTATTACTGTATTTTTGCTTGTATGCATTATATAAGCAACGTCTCTAATAGGAACCCCATCTTGTATATAAGCAATAAGCAATGTAAGTTTAAAAATAATACTAACCTATTTCAACAAGCCTTATTTACAAGATGTTAGAATGAACATAACTGTACTTACCACTGCCAAAAAACAGCAAACCTTACTGTACACCACAACACCACTGATGCAATCAAACCGAAACAAACGTTCGAGAGTGGTTTTTGATGGCGGCTTTAAGACAAACCGGTCGGCGACGTTGCCAAATGTACTGTTTTAAAAAAAATTGAGGTGCGTCAACCAGCCCCGGGCTCCCCTAGTATCACTAAAGTCCTCTTGATACCATTTCTGTAAAGTCTCTTCGTAATTCGGATCATCTAAACCAGGTATGGGCAACCTTGGACATGTTGTGGGCCAAACTTTAGTGTGCAAATACGTTCGCGGGCCGCATTTGAAAGTAGTACATTTTGAAGTAGTGTTGTAGTGCTCATAATTTTTTGCGATAGATATTAGACATGAAATAATACGACAATGTTATTATAATATCAATTTATTGAAATAACAAAATTGAATAACATTATAATTAAATTGTTAAATTTGAAATTGTTACAAACTACGTAAGTTAAATAGCGATACCGAAATCAATGAGACACTCGAACTTGAACTTGGGAAACTAATCCATCGATGTTTGGATTAATTCCACTGATACAAAGACGTGAAGAATTTCCCAAATTATCGTCAGTCAGCCTTTTATGATATTTCGATTTATTAACTTTCATCAGTGAAAAGAACTGTTCGCACTCATAAGTACTGCCAAACGCAGAAATCAATCTTCTTGCGAATTTTCTAAGCTGCGGAAAATGGTCTTCTTCGAGGTATTTTTTGTAGAAATCACACAACTCCACGTCTTTGAATTTAGATTTTAGGACTGAGTTTTCTTGAATCTCGATCAACTCTATTTGCAAGTGTATTGGAGCATTTTGTACATCAGTTTTTGTTGGAGTAGTGAATAAATTGAAACAGTCTTACCTGTTTCTGAAATCGCTAAATCTTTTCGAAAATTGCTCCGACAGTACCCTGAGTTCTTCAGCATTTTGAGCATAAGCAATATTCTCACACGCAGAGAGCGTGGTGAAATGGTAACCGTTTCCAGACAGCATCTGTGCCTCCCACAAGCGGATTTTATTCTGGTACGCTTTCAAATTGCTGTACAAATCATTAACTAATTGTCCTTGTTTTTGAAGGTTCAAATTTAAATCATTCAAATATCCAGTAAGGTCGACCAGAAGTGCTAAGTCACATATCCATTTTGAGTCACTCAATTCAGATAATGGTTTATCATTTACTACCCCATTCATAACATTCTGGAGTCGAATGGACTTAGAACACAAGTTCTGTTGGTGGATAATGCAGTGTAGGACTATCAAATCATATTTTTGTACATTTAATTCAGTTGCTTTTTCGTTCGAAATTCCGATGAAACCTTTACGTAAGCCGACCATAGAAGGTGCACCATCTGTGCATACTCCAACTAATTTTGACCATGGCAAGGCAAAACTTGTGAATACCTTTTGAACTTCATTAAAAATGTCCTCTCCTGTAGTGGCTCCTTTTAGCAGCTGTAAAGCAAGCAATTCCTCAGTAACAGTGAACTCTTTATCAACACCTCGAATGAATATAGCCTGGTGAGCTGTGTCCGACAAATCGGTGCTCTCGTCTAATGCTATGGAAAATGATTCAAAACCAGCCATACGGTCAGTCAATGCTGTTTTTATATCATTGGCCATCAATTCTTTACGTCGGACAACAGTTCGTCTTGACAAACTAATTTTTTCAAATTCATTATTCTTTTCAGGACACAAAACACTACAAACTTCTAACATACACTCCTTGATAAATTCGCCTTCGGAAAATGTTTTTAATGACTTTGCCAATTTTGAACTAACTATAAAACTAGCTTTCACAACATTACCAAGTAGTGTTCTTCGTTTATGAAACATTTGCTGCTGCTTTTCCAAATTTGCAGTAAGCTTCTGGATTTTGTCTTTTCTTATTTGTCCTGTCAGTGAGTGCAGCGTAGGATGCTTAGTTGTAATGCCTCTTTACATTGAAATCTTTTATCACTGAAATGGATTCATTACACAGCAAACAAATAGGCTTACCATTGTGCAGGATAAAGAAGAATTCTTCAGTCCATTTTTCTTGAAACTGGCGACCCTCTGCATCAACTTTTCGTTTCTTTCCACTAGACATCATTTTCGTATACAATCTATACAAAATATAATTAGTAAGCACTCAAGATGCACACAAAGTCACAAAGCAAATTGGCGGCACTAGCAGGTCGCTAGGTTATCGTTCGTCGAAGTTATCACCACAGTAGCTCAAGTAGAACTGAACTAAAGTTCGGGCCATCTACCATTTACCATCTACCGGGCCATCTCGCTTATATAGGCAAAATGAAGGAATGATCTAGAATCGTCTAGTGTAGAACAGTTAAGAAGAAATAATCTTGTGTTGCGCCGCCAGTGAGGCGGCAAATATCGAAGGCTTTGATGTTTGC
Source organism: Galerucella calmariensis (assembly GCA_910591675.1). NCBI lineage: Eukaryota > Metazoa > Arthropoda > Insecta > Coleoptera > Chrysomelidae > Galerucella > Galerucella calmariensis. Next base: position 15,733 of record CAJUYG010003444.1, read on the forward strand.
CGCCTCACTTTTTGATGATCGCCGACACAGGTTTTTATTTTGCAATATGATAAAAAATTCTCAGTTGAACGTCTACAATCCGACGCCTACAATCCAATAAAAGTTTCACTTGCGTCGTGGTTTCTCAAAACCACACAATCTTTTTTTTAAATTAGGTTTTTCAAAATGTCTCGCGGGCCGGCTGTTGCCCATCCATGATCTAAACGGACGCGCTTTGACTGCCCTGCCCAGCCATATTCTTACACACGATAACTATTCTCAAAAACACAAACGGAGACACTTTGTCTGTCGGACTATGTTGCACGTAGCAACCACTATAACTTCTCAAAACACACTGATCTACTTTTGCAAATTGGGCTACATGCTAAGGTCGAATAAGGGAAGGAATCGATAAAGTAACACGCCAGTGGCCGCTCTTACAAGTGAAAACCGATCCATAATTTTTTGGCCTCGACTCACAGACGGTTAGGGTTAATGTGCGAATAGGTTGTGACCCTAGTTTAAAGATAAGAAACATGAATTCGAATTATGGCGGATCAACAAATGATTTATTTATATGGAATGGACGTGGAACATTTTGGTTGATAGGAGATTCTCGCTATGCTTAGCAACCATTTTTGATGACACCTCTTCTCAATCCTTAAAATAATGTAGAGAATAACTATAATTATGCTCACATAAGAGCGCTGCATTGGGGTTTTGAAATGTAGATTTAGATTTCTTTAAAAGAAACGTTCAGCAAGATATAAGCCACAATTTATGGCAGATGTAAAAGCATTTTTCTTACACAATCTATGTAGAGAAAGAAGTTTAGAATTAAATGAAGGAATACCGAAAGACAACAACAATTATGGTGACATTTCCTTTTAAATAATGCAAATTTAGAAGGTGCTGCTGCAAGATACAGACTCGTAAATCAATATTCTGCAAAGAGTAGTACTCAGTAATAAATAAAACATGTTTTATCCAATAATAATCTTCATTCAAGTTTATTGTCTCCAATGATTACATTTTTCAATGAACGAGTTCTTTACAGGGGAATTGCTGCCAACATAACGAACAAAAAATACTGGAAAAGGTTAGTCGCATAAGGAAGTGGCTTTTCCGATCAATTTTAAGTTTCTCTTATATGTTCTGAGTCCCTTCACCACCCATGTTGTACCCGAAAAGTTTGGAGTTGTACCCGAAAAGTTTGGAGTTGTAGCCGAAAATTTTGCAGGTCTATTTAGGGTATTTTACATCTTACAGTTGACGAAAAACTAATGTCAGCTGTTAACACATATACGTATCATCGTATTGTCCAGCATTCTTTGTTTGTGTTTCTGCAATATTGGATACTTATTTTTATTCTACCTTTGTTTGTGATTTGTGAGACTCTGATCTGCTTTTATTACATATTGCAAATATCCCCGAGTAGAGTTATCAGACATTCTATTGCCTGTCTTTTGTCTAGTATTAGTTTACAATTAAACATGGATTCTGTAGTGCCTTCACCGACGGATGTTCCTGAGGCAATGTTACAAGATAATGTACGTTTAGAGAACCATTCTGTCAAGGAATTGGAAAGGTGGTTGGAGTGCAGGTCCCTTGAGCAAACTGGGACTAAGGATGAACTGATTAAGAGGTGTGTTGAATGGCTGAAACTACTTCATTGTTCTACAGAATTAACGACTGCATTGATAATGGAGGTATAAACAATGTTTCTAGGCAGAGACCAAGGAAAATGGTATGATATGAAGAGGAATATTCTTCAAAATCCAACTTCAAACAAGGGTGCATTTGATGTGGTCAAAACTTCCATTACGTCCCTTGCCTCAGTATTTCGATGAAAGGCCATATATTCACTTATATAGTGAATGAAAATATTGAAAACGAAAATCCAGAAGTTGTTGAAAAGGATAACGATTCAATGGTAACAGTAAAGCCAGAAGAGGTTCACAATATGTCGACAGTGACCACCTAAGCCAAATTCATGATTCCCTTATTGAATGTTATTATTATTGTAAGTGTAAATGTCAAGCATCATTTGGCAAAAAAATTAAACATGATGTCATAATATGCCTAAATAACATATCTGGGGTGCGTTCATAAACGAATGTGCAAAGTAACACTTTACTCTGTAATGGAATTGGTTGACATTTGAAACGGAGCACATTGTAACCCGTGATTTATGAACGTATTATGGTAACATAACTGTCGAATTTCAACTGTCGTCGAGTGAAAAAAGTTTCGTTGTTGTTGTTCGTTTCCACAACTTTGTTTATGTTATTCCATTTTCCTCTGTGCTTTTACATCGACCATGATGAACCAAAACCAAAGTAAATTTGTAACATTGGCAGCTGCATTGGTGCAAAATATCATTTGTTTGATGATATTGACGACGAGTGCGATAGTGACGACGAAGAAGAAATTTTAATAGTTTCTCTTGGAAAAAAAAAGTTGCGCCACAATGAATAGAAAATTATGTGGAGATTGTATTGGAACGGTTTACACATAAGCAATTCCAACAAAACTTTAGGATAACTATTGAAAAATTTAATATATCACTGCAAGTATTAGGCCCATTATTACAAAGACAGTCAGAGAGTGGAAGGAGAACTATAAACGCAGAAAAATAGATATTATCTTTTATATGGCTACTGGCCACACCTGATTCATATAGGTAAGTATGTTTATTTTTAGATGAAATGATTTTGCTAATGAGCACACATAGAAAAATGTCTATCAAGCCACAATTATTTTTTGTAGCCTTTGACTTAATTATTTTTTTTTCAATTATTCTACACATAAAGTGGGTATCTATTTGAATTTTTTAAAAGGTACAAACCTAACTGCTTATACAGGGTGGGGCAATCTTCTGACATCGGAGGATTACATCGTTGTGGTGAGAGATATAACTTCATAGTTTTGTGTGAACTAATACAGTTACTAAGGGCACATTTTGAAAACACTTTCGATTCTACAAGGTGTTCCAAAACCACGTAGCAGCACAAACTTACATTTTTTTAAATGGCACGTACTATATTTTGTTCAAGAATCGGAAAGATCTCACCGAGAGCGTTACAAAAATATAGCACTCTAATATATTATAAGGGTGTTTTACAAAGATATGGCCAATTATTAGCAAAAAAGACCTCCTCTTCAACACTCTGCAAAACAGTAAATTATAATAAATCAACAGGTCTTTGTATTCAAATGTCATACACATAATATCATTGGCTGTGCTCAGTATTAATTACTTTTTCCATCCGTGGCTTCTTTAATACAGGGTGAATCAGAACGCAAATCAAGCAATATCTCAAAATTTTTAAATGAATCACCCTATAAGTATTTTTACAATTTGTTAGTACAATTAATAAACTTTCAAACGATGTAGTAAACTTAGAGCATGAGTTAATGGAAAATCGTAGATGTCCTCCGATGTCAGAATATTGCCCCACCCTGTATACATGTAGGTACACTCATTGTAAAATCAAATTCAAGCATTTACTGATCAATGCTGTTAACATATTTTTGTAGATCAGTTGGAGAAAGACTCGATGTAGGAAAATCCTCCCTATCCGAAGTGTTTTATGAGAATTATAAAGCTCCACAACAAGACTGAAATCAAATGAAAGAAGCTTTCTCGAGAATGGGGGGTTTAACCAATATAATAAGAGTTGTGGATGGTACCTTCATTACTATAAAAACGGCAAAAGAAGATTCGAAAGTTTAAGTCACTAGCAAATGTACATATGCCATGACACTACAAGATATATGTGATCCACAATTAAAGTTTACTGATAGTTTTGTGGGGTATCCTGAATCAGTAAGCGATAACAGAATATTTAGAAACTCATATGTTTGCAGAAATCCAGAATTATAGGAATACATATGTGACTGGTGAAGAATATATCATATCCACTATTAGAATGGAATATTCCTTCATCAATAGGAGCAATATGACTCCATCAAAAATATACTTCATCACCCAACAAGCTGAGACAAGACAGACGATTGAGCGAACATTTGCACTACTCTTGGGTAGGTTCCGAAGACTAAAATATTTAGACATGAACCGAACTGATCTAATCTCAACAACAGTATTGGCTGCTTGTGTTTTACATAATATATGCCGTGATCCAGAACTAGACAATGGATTTATTAAGGAAGGATTTGCCCACCTTAATGAAAATCGTAATGAAGATATTTTGGAAATCCAGAACCAAAATGAACTGCAAGATATGGAAGCCGGTAGAGAAAAAAGAGAAGAGCTATGTCGACGACTCTATCTTCAAGGGGATTAAAGAATTCCATTACAATAAATATAACTGATTAAAATAAATTGTGAAAACTTGTGTAATTTTATATGAATTTTTCAAATAATTCTCTTAAAATTACAGTAGGAAGTTTCTCTACTTTTTTATTTACTTATGAATTCCAATCAAGTGCAAGCAGAAACAGTTAAAATATCTTAAATGTACAAAACAAAGTTTTGATACTATTTATTGTTATAATTCCTATATTACTTAATATTAAACAATGAAGAACACTAAGTAGAACATATTGAACAAATAAATAATTAAATTAATACGATAATTTTTTATTAGTTTATCCATTCTTTCAGAAAATACCTCAATAGATCTGTTAGTTACATCCACAATTTCTTTGTGTCTCGTATTTCTTGCCTCTTCTCTTTCTGTGGCTTCTTCTTCAAGATATTTTAATGAAGCATTATCCTGAGAATTTTGTATTTTCTTTTTGGTTGGCTGCTCATCCTCCTCAACTACAAAGGTACAATATAATGGTATTAATAATGAAAATAACCTTCTTCTTTTATAGCCCTTCGGTGGGCGCGCCGAAGGAACGGTTGAAACCAAACAATAGTCATATTGAAAACCGAAAAGAGTTGATTTCATTTCTCTATTGTGGTTTGGTAAGAATTCTATTGGTATTTCCTTCTTGTTTTTGCTCATATTTCCAAGGAAAGTGAGTTTTTTTGTTAACAGATATTCTGCCAATGGATAGCTGCTATAGTAATCATCTGTGGTAAGGTTTCTCTCCGTGTTCTCAATGGGCACGATCAATCTCTTCACAACGTCAACACTTTTGTTAGACCTAACAAAAGGTCCAGGCACTAGCTTCCCACAATAAATTTCGAAGTTCAGGGTGTAGAAAGTTCTTGCATCACAAAGTGCATATAATTTGATGCCATATTTTGCAGGCTTGTTGGGAATATATTGCTCTAATCCACAACGTCCTCTATACCCATGAAGCATCTCATCAATTGTCACATACTCACTGACATGAAAACTGGCAATGCAATTACTAACAAACTCTTCATGAAATTCACGAATCGGAGCAAGTTTGTCGGTTTGTTTTCTCTCATGTCTAGTGAGTAGATTATCAAATCTAATAGCTCGAAGCAGAAAACGGAAACGCTTATAGCTGAAAAGTGCCCGTAAAAGAATCATACCTGTTCCATCTGAATTCCACAACTCAACATAGTTCGTATGGCTTCCTTTTTTTATGCCAATAAGAAACAGGGCTCCTAAAACAGCTTTTATCTCGGTTTTTGTAGTCTCTTTGCAATCCCTATCTCTTGCATATTCCACTTCAGCTCATTTCTTTTAGATATACAGGGTGTTTCAAAAAAAGGTAACACCGTCTCTAGGATAGGTAAAAAACTGAAAAATAATTGGGGTTTGCTTAGTAAATTTTTTTCCTAACGCCATCCGTTTTCAAGATAAAGGGCGTTGAAGAAAATAAAAA
>CAJUYG010003445.1:0-15914 GCA_910591675.1 Galerucella calmariensis
AAAAAGCCTATTTTTCAATGTGATTGTAGAAAAATAAAATTTACTTTCAACTCAATATCATACATAGTTTTTTGTACAACTGACCACGCTAGATGACGCTGAATCACTTAGTTAGTAACAAACAATATTGTTTACAGTTCACGCTGTTTATTAAAAGTTCTTGCTGGTGTTTAATATCCCGCATGATGAGGGATAGTATTGATGAATCGTGTATTCCTGATGATATTGAAGAGGCTGCAAAAAGAGCGATATATGAATTATTACCGAAAAAATCGTCTCAGCGGTATAATATGGCATATTCTAATTTTCTCCTATGGTGTAAAATGATAAGAGTTGAATGAAACTTCAGTAAATCCATCTTTTTGGCATATCTAGGAGAGAATTCAAAAATATGGAACGCGTCAGCTTTGTGGAGTGCGCTAGTTAAAAATGGGTTTGATGTAAGCAAATATTTCAAGGTAATAGCATTCTTAGAGAGGAAAAATGATGGTTATGGTCCCAAAAAGTCAGAAATACTGACGTTTGACCAAGTTCGGAAGTTTATGAATGAGGCGCCAGATACTTGATGGTAAAACTTGCTACTATTTTTGGAATATATGGAGCCTGCCACTTGAAGAGTTATGCCATTTTTCAATAGATGATATTAACTGGATAGATAAATTATTGATTTTCCAAATTCCAAATACTAAAACGAAAATAAGTCGTTCTTTTTGCAATAATGGAAAATATATTGACTATTTTAATAAATATGCTGCATTATGCCCTTCTGCTATTATTCATGGATGTCTTTTTCTGAAATATTCAAAGTATAAATGCATTGCGAAACCAGTTGTTATAAATAGATACGTTTGGGAAAATGACCTCATTGGTTGCTGAGCTTTTGATCCTACCGGATCCAAAGGAATATACAGGTCACTGTTATAGAAGGTCTTCTAGTTCTTTGCTGGCAGACTCAGGAGCAAATATAACGGAGATAAAAAAAGCACGGAGAATGGAAGTCTACAACAGTAGCTGAGGGTTACATCGATCAATCAATCTATTATTCATAAAAAGGCAATTGCTGAAAGAATTATGCCGTCTGCAAGCTGCAGCGACACATACACTTCATTTCATGAACTGACTGCTAAAGCTGATGTAATTGGCAACTTGGCTAGTTCAAAAATGCAAGGTATTAATATCAGCAGTTCGAATTGTACTATAATGTTACTGTTAATACATTATAATTCTATAATATTGAAAGTTCCATCAAAAATTGAATTATTATGTCTCGTTCTCTTCTATTTGGTTGAAAAAAGTTTAATGATTATGTCTCTTTCAACACTAGTATTAAAAGTATTCTACTTTTAACACGCTACTTTCCAAAGGTCTTCTTTAAACATGTTTTACAGGCATTAGAATATAACTTTCAATGGCAGTTGTCGAAAACAGTTTTGACATTAATGACATATGCTTATGTTTACGCTTAAAAAATTCATTGTAAGATTATTGTAACAAAAACTACCTACTTGGTACTTAAAAAAGTGATTAATCGAATCTGTATTGAAACGTTGTTAGTATTTGTTGGATTACTTGTTCAATTGCGTATTTTTTTTTCAGACATTTAGAGTAACTAAACCAGTTTAAAGTATAAAAAATAGACAACCTCGTTTGGCATCGTTCCTGTTGATGTGGGTTTAGAAGAAATGTTTTGTCTGTGATTTTTGTTTGACTTTTTATTGATTTTTGTATATTCAATTCCAATTAATCTTCATTATTTATTATTCCACTATTTATAGTACTCACCTGAGTAGATTTGTTGAGATTTAATGCTTAAAAACATAATATTTATTATAATGTCCATAAAAAAATAATAAAATTAACTCTCTCAATATGTATCCAAAAGCATCTGGAAATAAGTAACTAGCACCTCTCGGTGACGCCCAATATGTTGGGCATTTTATACCCGTCGTAACTTCTAAAACGAAGGGTCTGATTCATATCATTTAATAGATAAACAAAAACATATCCTGTTGAGTACTTTTTAGGGATATCGACCGAAACATGTAGAAAATAACATAAATATCAGTTTCTAAAGACAGACCACTCTCTATATACTACTTTCTATACACTTTTGCAAACTATAGGTACAGTACTTATGTAGATGATTATTTCCAAACAAAAGTAAGATAAATAAGATAATAATTCTCCAGGCCTTTTCATAAACTTGTTGAAGGGCAATAGATAGGAGAGCCCGAAGGGCTCGAGTGGCTTTTGCGAAATCTGTCTAATCAATTTCACAAATTACCATTAAAATTGTATAAGATGTAAAAGTTCTTTCTTAATTATTTCAAAAGGATTTTTCACTTTAATCATAGTCTTTGTTCATTAATTCTTAAAATATAAATTATAGCATTTTATCACGTTCTGTGATTAATGGTTTTATTGACAATGGTGAATAAAAAGTCAGATAATTCTTTCTATTTTTGATATAATAACATAGAGTAAGGATAATAAAATCATACAACGAACATTTGTAATGATTCAGCGGCGGCTCGTAGTAGATAAAAGAGGTGGGATGGTCAGAATCTACTCTAAAAAAAGGAATACATGCACATATTGCACATACATTCGTTCTGGTCTGTATCCTTACTATAAAGACTAGCGCATAAATGTATAGAACTGATAATTTTTTACTGAATATAGTAACCAATCAAATTACTTAATTTCAAGTCATGTGTCAAATTTCATCCAATCACCGCTGTATTACAGATATTATTTTTTTCACTTGTCAAAATCTGACATTTTGGTGGTATTAACCAATAGCAATACATTATTCTAGCCAATCATTCGGTATTATACTGATAATTCTGCTTCCTCATCGATAATACCTTGTTAACATCGAAACGTCAAAATTTTACTTTGAATTTGTCATTATTGACAACTAAAAGTTCTTCGAAGTTTATTGAAAAATGAACACAAACCAGTGCCATCACCCAAGAGAATATAGAACATTTAGGTAATACAAAATTTTAAATTGTTGAAAAAAATAATCTTCCCAAATACAACTCGCTCTTCAAATTTTATCACATAATTTTTTATTTTCATCACTCAAACTTGTTTATTTGAGGCAAAAACATTCAAACAAACCGAATTTAGATAAAATCCCTCGTCCTAACTCGTGATTTTATCAATCGGTTTGTTTTCATATTTTTGCCAAATAAACAAGTTTTCGTGGAAAAGAAAAAATTATCGATAAAATTTGAAGCACTCGTGGTATTACCTTTGATAATACCCTACCTGTGGTGTTTTCAGTTTGGTGTTTATTTTTTATTAAAAATTAATTAAACGTCAAACTGACAACTGGATTAATAAGGTCGCGAATATTTGGTATTGCATCTAACGATTCAATTAATTTACCAATTGTACTTTTCACAACTGTAGTTTTGAATAAAAATGAATAATATTTGTTTGATTATAACTAATAAATTATTAAACCTTATACATTGACAATCAATTTTTTGATATCTACAAAGTAAAAAATTATCTTATCGAATAGTCCTCGGGTCTTGATAAATACTCAAAATTTTGTCGTAGAGAATCCTTCAAGCGTGTTGCTCAAAGATAATAGCCCTCGGCCTGCGGCCTTGGGCTATTATCAAGCAACACGCTTTCAGCATTCTCTATGACAAAATTATCTCGGTATTATCAAGACCCTAGGGGTATTACTACTGAAAATAAGCCCAAATAAACGGGTTGAAGGTAAAAAGATTTTGAATAAAATGTCCCCATAAGTGCAGTTACTATAAGCGATTTCGAATGATGTTGGTTCATAGATTGGTCCGTCATATTTGGACCAACCGCATTCGAATGACAAATTGGTGACGTCATAAATCAGCTGTTTCAAGTTTGGTTAACCGAAACTTGAACCGTGCTCTCGAGCTCGGTTCGCTCACTGGTTATTGTTCTATCTCTTTCTATACTTCAAGCATGTTTTGTTTACATTTGTTTTGAGGTTAAGCCTTGTAAACAAAAACAGAAGCAAAGTATTATTCAAAGATTATATACGTATTATTCTATGAACAGAAGAGTGTTCGCGGTTTTCGAAAATTATGGCGGAATCTCTAAGTGCAGTCACAGCACACCCTAGTGCAGTGGGCTTTGAATTCAATGAAAAAGTAATGATGCAACTTTGAAATTACTTTTAAATGATGATGAGTATACAATTGATTATATAACAAGAGCAGCACTTAGCCGAAAATAATCTGCTCACGGAATAACTCCATCAAATGCGCAACAAATGCAAACTTCAAGACTTCCAGTTCAAGAACACGTAGATTTGCCTCCAAAACGAAATCAAGAAACTATATTTGACAATGAAAATCTCGAAAATGATGTAGGGATAACCGAGCTGATAACCCCTGACTCTGATTTTCATTTCGAAACACAGAGCCAAGAAGGCTTTGGGCTTTGAATATGTATATCAGCCTGGACCTAATAATATATTATCTGATATTACAAATAGAAGTTTCACATGTAAAATAAGTTTCAATAAAATTCACAATTTCTTGCTTTTTTTATAAATTTTATTTTATCAAATTTATGGGTAGATTCTGATAAATCACCTAAGTTACAGAAACTGTAAGATATTGAGTCCATAAGCTTGCCATGTAACTATTAAAGATTTTTGCTTACAGATATGCTCAGAATCGACCCATAATAGACATTAAATTGCATTCCTATTTCAGAACAAAATTGTGTTTGGTCCGGAAAAAAAAATTCTCCAGAGAATATTGAAGCAACTAACTTGCTTTTGGATCTTAGAGGTTCAGCTTTGCGTTTTAGCATTTTATGAAAATTTGGCTTCTTGAACTTTAACATATTTTTGTATTATTTAAATATATAAACACTTTTCATAAATAATAATTGACAAATGTTGCTTTCGTTTATTTGGGCTACAAGCACTTGTGCGTGACGCCTCAGTCGTCACGACTTTTGAGCAAATCGAACACGATTTTTTAGGATCCTCAGAACCACCTGACATTTGTGCCCATGCCAATGAATTTCCTGTGTTGTTAGACAACCAATAAAAATTTTTCAAGTCAAAGATTAGGGTCAATGTTTGTAATACATTTAAACGGTTCATTATTGTGATATTTTGATCAGGATTAATCACAGATCTGCCTTTTTCTTCCATTTCTTCCTACGTAATGTGTTAGAAAGACATTAACAATCGATGAGGCCAAGAAGGGTATTATTTCAACCATACTACTGTTAAAAATGAAACGAGATGGTTGGTTTTTCAACACAGACTGACTTTATTTTACACAAGAAGTAAAAGTTACAACTACTAAAAAAACACATGGCCCTCAAACTCTAAGGGACCTTTTCATAAAACTACCTACACGCAGTGGCGTGCCAGCCTTTATATTTTGGGCTAAATTACAACACTCCCACTGCACAAAATATTACTGTAAATTCATCAAACCTAATTTATTTACAAATCTATTATACTTATCTGAACTAAGTCCTTTAGTTAAGATATCAGCAGGCATCTCAGCTGTCGGCAAATACTCTATATCCTTTCGTAAATTCATCATAACCAACGAAAACACATTTAACTGACTTTTTATCCCATTTTAATCTTCTTTCTTTGGGAACATGTACCATGACAGGACTTCCAAAAATTCGTAAATTGCTTACATCTGGTCTCCTGCCACTCCATAACTCGTATGGTGTCATCTGCAGTCCTGCTGCTAAGCTTCTATTACGCAAATAGACTGCTGTGTTTACTGCCTCAGCCCAAAAACGCTTTTCAATGCCTCCATCGAACAATAAACATTTGGCTTTTTCAACAATTGTTCGATTCAACCTCTCGGAAACGCCATTTTGTTCCGGTGTGTATGCGTTTGTTTTCTGGTGAATGATACCACTGCTTTTGAGAAAGCCATCAAACTCTCTGGAACAAAATTCACCTCCATTGTCAGATCTGAGCACCTTAATCTTCTCGTTCGTCTGGTTTTCTGCCATGCTCTTAAATTGTTCAAAACATCCAAATACCTCGATTTGATAAAGTAGACAAATGCCATTCTACTAAAATCATCTTCGAAGACTACAAAATATTTTGAACCTCCCAAAGATCTCGTCTCCATTGGTCCACAAACATCAGTATGTACAAGTTCTAACAATTTCTTCGCTCTGGAACCCCCATGCTTGAAAGGTAGTCTTGTCTGCTTACCTTCACAGCAAACTTTGCAGTTTTTCAAGCCCGTTCACCAAACCATTCTGCATTTTATTTAGATAATTACCATTTATGTGTCCAAATCTACGATGCCAAATTTCTCCTGAAATGGCTGTTTGTGTCAATAAACATTTTTCAGACTTAAAAATGTTCAATTTATACATCCCATTTTCCAAATCAGCTATGGCAACTGGTTTCTTCTGCTTATTAAAGACTGTACAACAATTATCCTTAAAACTAAGAGAATTTCCATTTTTAATAAGCTGACTTACTGACAATAAATTTGTCGTCAAACCAGGAACACATAAAACATCTTTTACAGGTATAACGTATTTACCTTTTCCCACTATAGTTGTGATCATCACTTCACCTGAAAATTTTGCAGGAACCTTTGTCTGATTGGCAACAACTATTTCTGGAACTTTTGCAGGAATCTCATTCTTAATCCAATCCTGTCTAGCAGTAAGGTGAACACTAGCACCAGAGTCTATATACCAGTCCGATTTACTAAAAAAGGTACCACTTAAAAATACTGCACTAAACGCGTTAGTCTCTTCAACGGTGCCGGCGGCGGCATTGGCGGTGGCGGCGTTGGGACATTTATTTTGATAATGCCCAAGCTGCTTGCACCGAAAACACCTTATTCTCTTTTTATCTCCCGGTTTCTGAGAATATTTTAGTTTAAAATTTGGCTTACTAGCTCCGAACGCACTTACACTATCACTATCACATTGCATGTCCAGTAACTTTGTTTTAATTGAATCTGTTGTTACCTCAATACCAGAATGTTCAATTGCCATAATCATTGGTGAGAATTTAACTGGTAATCCAGCTAGTAACAACGAGCCAACCCATTGGTCATCTATATTAAAACCTGTGCCACGCAATCTCTGACTTGTCTCCACGATTTGATTGACATAACTTGCCATCGAATCACAATTTTCCAAACGTGTAGTAATCAAGTTTCTCAGCAAACCAATTCTTCTGGCAAACCCTTTGTTGTCAAAGAGCGACTTTAATTTTTCCCATAACTCGACTGTCGTCTTCGCTTCCTTAATATGAACATAAAGGGATGCGTCAATGGTCAAAATTACCTTTGCCTTTGCTTTGGCGTCATCTGCGTCTACAACTTCTGATATACATTTGGATAATCCCTCCAAAACCAGGAAATTTTCGACAGCAAACGCCCAATCATCATAGTTTTCCCGTCCTTTTAACTTAGGAACATTTACTATGAAATTACCAGCCATTGTGTTATGTTACACTAAACACTACGAAATCAACCGAACTTTTCGCCACTTTTCTAGGAAACCCAATGTGCTGGGCCCATAACCTGTTAAAAATGAAACGAGATGGTTGGTTTTTCAACACAGACTGACTTTATTTTACACAAGAAGTAAAAGTTACAACTACTAAAAAAACACATGGCCCTCAAACTCTAAGGGACCTTTTCATAAAACTACCTACACGCAGTGGCGTGCCAGCCTTTATATTTTGGGCTAAATTACAACAACTACCATCAATAGGTAGAGTTTGTTCAACCATCCTTTGCCGTTACGTCATACATTGTCCAGCTTGCTCTCTCATTCATGAAATGGATGAGACGGAATTATGGCGTCTTTAACGTATTTCTTATCTAAGGTGGACATAAATTTTATCTGTTACTTTTGACTCTTCAGTTGTCATATTTTGAAAACAATTCTTAACATATATGTCATTGATTATAATTTTGAGGTTAAGTGTAAAATAAGATTCAACTAATATAAGATATACGTAAAACAGCAGAATACGTCACCGATTATGACGTAACGGCAAAGGATGGTTGAACAAACTCTACCTACTTATCGGCCGTATAGCTTCGAAAATCATATAACTGGCTTATCAAGGAATTAAATGTTGGTTTTTATGACTAAATAGTCAATACGTATTTTTAGTTTTTCGCTAAATTGCTTCTATTCTCACTAGTTCATTAACTTATATAACGAACAAGAAATACCATTCATTATTTTAATTCCACGTAATTTGTCCAAGGTAAATTATTAATTTTTGTTTTAAATTTGAAGATTCAAGGTTTATCCTTTATCTAGATATAATATAAATCTACAATTTATTAAACAAAATGATAACATCAAACTGATATCTACAGGATCTAACTTTAAACACGTAGAGTGTATAATATAGAATATATTTGATCAAGATATTTAAAAAAACCTATTAAATTATTGTATTGAGAACTCAGAACGTATATAGAGATGAAGTTATTATAATAAGAACATTATAAACATTATAAACATTATGGAAAATTTGTGGGACTTTCAAATCCGCCAACATCACGATGTTACCATACAATGAATCTCATCGATAGTGATTAGTGTACTTTATTGTATCACAAAATGGTGATTTGATTATAAAAAATCCATTTTTTTAAATTGCGCTTTAAAAATTGCAAATCAGTTACAACTCGATGATTCGAAATGGGAATTACATCCGCTTTTTGAAAAAATATAGGTCCTTGAAAAACCGATTATATCAATCATTACTATTATAATTATGTAGTTAACTGGCAATATTCATCGTATTCTATTCAACAATAGAAGTAGCAAGAGGACGTGAAATAATGCAATCTTGATCCAATACGATATTTCATCTTGATTTGCCTACATGTTCTTCAGCGAAGACACGACTTCTCAGGATACGGTGTGAAGCCAACCATACAAAAATCTCATTTGGTCTCGTCAGTTCTAAAACAAGTAAAACGAATCTTGCACACTACGGGCTTTGAACTGTACAGTCCATCGATTCAGTTCGAAATTGACAAAATCCAGCACAAATTAAACGGCTTAACTCACCATTACTGAAGTAGGGATACAATTAATATTGAATTGGACGCCACCAATTTATAATGGAAACGAAAGCAAGCAAAAAGTGGAAAGCTGGTGCTGGTTATTGACCCAGGGATTTATTATAAATATTTTTTCTTACGATAACATAGGAAAGTGATATATATCACCCTGTCTAGTTCTATGGAAAGTGGCCTTTATTCATACGCTTAGGGAAATAGTTATTTTCCTAACAAGTGCGGAAAGTGATACTTTCCCGCACGCGACTGCTGTTGACCCGAACGACGCGAAGCGTAATTGTAACATTTTGTGTATTAATATGTCAGATGTTTATTACACATTATTTGGTGAAATTATCACGTGATCGTAGGAACAATACTGTACATTACTCGTGCGAAAGTGATTTTTCACACTCGTGTGATTGTCGCCCTCGACTCATGCTTCGTGCTACAATATTTCCCACTCGTGTGAAAAATGTCACTTTCCGCACACGTTATGTAATATACTATATGTACATATATAAAAGACTACTATACTTTTTAGTAATTCTAATTACCGCTTTTACTTACTAGTGACATCTTAACTAAAATAGCCAGAGTCTTCACGGCTTGACTATAAAATAATGATATTATTAATGTATCTAACCTAGAACAATATCGATGTGGATTCCAGAACACACTGGAATAGAAGTTGCTAGTATTTGAGACTTTCGCCAGAAACTGATTACAACTGCAACATATCTTTTAGATGAATGTCACCCAAATACACAGTGTTATTTATAAGAAGCGACATAGGGATTCCAGTACAAAACTATCAAATGCGAGCTAAATTATGAATCATGAAATGGTGTACTACTTATTTAGACATACTCTTCCTTTTTTTTCATTGAACCATAGCGAATTTAGGAAAATCAAAAATGCGATTGAACTTATTTTTCAAGGACCTCTTCAAATCTGTTATTGGAACTTTAGCTCTTTACGCCAGGTTATATTTGAGCGACCAGGGGTCGCGACGCAAAAGATCTGACCGTTACGCGTTACGTTACGCTACGTTATGTTACGTTGCTTCGTTATGTGCCTTGCTTGCATGCTTGTGCCTCCTTAGTCTCTCTCTCGTTTACGAAGCAGCGATTCATAATAATATGCTCCTGCCGGGATTCGAACCCGGGCCGCCCGCGTGCAATGCGAGCATTCCACCACTGAACCACCGATGCTATATTTAAATTCTATGCAAAGCTGGTATTCGCAGTGCCGGTGATCTACTTGAATTTGTTCGGATCAATTTTTACTATTATTTCCATAATTTTTTTTGCGCGATTAAGGGGTCCAGCACATTTACTTTTCGAAATACAGGGTGTTGAAATTGTGAAAACTTGAATGTTTTAATTCGATAACTTTAAAATGGATGGATAAATAGACCTTTTTAACGGAAGACATCTTGTGGTTGCGGCGACCGTTGTCTACCTATAGATTTATACAGGAACTAATAGAAGCTAACTGTAATATTAAATGGAAACTGTAACATAGAGCTTGGACAGGTGTACCTAAGATTACGGCAACGATATATTTCTTCCAGAAAAATAAAAGTATAAATTGTATTTATTCCCTGGACGAGTCCCTAAAAAAAGAGAAGAAATATACCGTTGCTGTAAGCGTAGGCACAGCTGTCCAAGCCCTAAGTTACAGTTTCCATTTAATATTACAGTTAGCTTCTATTAGTTCCTATATAAATCTATAGGTGGACAACAATCGCCGCAACCACAAGATGTCTTCCGTTAAAAAGGTCTATTGATATGACATGTGGCAGGTTGTTTTTAAATGTAAAAGGACATATTTTGAAAGAAATTGTAGTTTGTGCAACTAGTGTGGATATGATGGTCATATCGCACGAGGACGAAGTTTGAGCACGACGCCGTAGGCGGAGTGCTCAATCGTTCAAGTGCGATATGGACAATCCACACGAGTCGAGCAGCATATTTTTTCTACGACCCACTTGAGAAAAAATCTAGAAAATAAAAATTTCTATAAACTGTAATACTTGTAACTTCAAATCAAACATTTTACAATTCAATTTTATGTTTCCACTAATTTTGTGGTAAACGTACAGTTCTTGAATGTCCAATTTGTATAATGCTACGGTTTCATTTTTCAAATATACGATGCTGTTATAAGTAGATGTTGCCAGTCGGACTCCCTCATGAAGGGTACCGTACCATTATCTATAATAATGAATATTCTGCTAAATATTTCAAACGTCTACCTGTTGTTGTTATTATTATCAAGCAGAATAATTATTTTTGAAGATAAAAGTAACAGTAAAAAGAATTTCCTCATGGGGAATCGAACCCGGGTCTACCGCGTGAGAGTCTGGTATGCTTACTACTATTTGGTAGAAAAGTTAGCTCGCGTTTGACAGTTTTGTACAGGAATCCTTATGTCGCATCGCATCTACTTTACAACAGGTACTTGATTTATTCAATAAAGCCGATATATTCAATACATTCCTCTGTAATTTTAAACTAACAAGAATGTATTTTGTTTCAGGTACAAATAAATCCCCTACAAGAAAAGTTCCTTCGACAAAGTGCTGTGATATCCAACCAGAACGAATTTATCTGTGATTTAATTTATTTTTTTATTATATTTATTTATATTTTGTGACAATGACCAATAATAACCAAGATATTTTGGAAGGTGTGTGCATAGAAAACGGTCGCAGCACCGGTCAGTTTGAAAAACTCTTAGGAAATCGATGTCAAACAGCGCCTACACTGCCAGCTTTGCTTCCATCATCGCAGATCTGCGGAAAGAAGTTGGAAAATAGGAGAAAATCGGATAATAGTCTGCTTGGGTCGTTGAATAGATTAAGGTGTTCCATTGGATCTAAAGACGGACCTATTCAACTTAACAATAGGCTTAGTAGGTGAGTCATTTAGTTTCTCTTAAACAAAAAATACGTAAAGATATATACAGGATGGTCTGTAAGTAATGGTCCAAAGTAAAATGGAAGATTATTCGCCTAAAAATATTGATATCTGACTCAACTTCTTTTAATAAAATATTGATGATAAGAAAGATACAGGGTGACAAAATTTAAATGTCAAAAATGTTTTTTCTCAGTAAATTGGAAGATTTTGGATTACAAACGTAAAAATTTGAAGATAGGACCTGGGAAATCATAATTTGTTATCCATTCCGATGTATTTTCTAGAGGGCGCCACAAAAGCTATGTTGTTGGTGTAATTGTGCGATTAACTTATTTATTGTTAAAGGTATCCATCTATTTATTGGAAAATATTAAAACTGCATCATTTTTGCGACAAAAAGGTATACCTATCATTAATCTCAAAAGGTACTGGTTTTCGAGATATCCGCATTTTGGACCCCCCTTCATAATAGAACATTGATAATCTGCAATAATATTGTCATATTTATATTTCGAAAGCGTATTGCATGGTAACAACCCGACTCCGAAGGCGGAGGGTTGTTACCTCAAACCAACATGCTTGAGGAAAGTTAGGGCAAAATTATCGCAAATTATCAATAATCCTGCTACATTATAGGATAATAAATTTACTGACTAACATTATTATTTTTGTGATAATAAATGAAATGAAAATTATGAAGGGGGGTTTAAAAATGCGAATACCTATCTCGAAAACCAGTAGTTTTGCAGACTAATGATAGGAATACTTTTTTGTCGCAAAAATGATGCAGTTTTAATATTTTCCAATAAATAGAGAGATACCGCAAAGGATAAATAAGTTAATCGCACAGTTACACCAACAACAAAGCTTTTGTGGCGCCCTCTAGAAAATACGTCGAAACGGATAACATTTATGATTTCCCAGGCCAGACCAGAAACTAGTATAATATCTCTTTTTTTTTATTCTTAATAAAATTTTGTTTTTTATAATTTTTTAAATAAAATAATTTTATGAGCTGTTAAAATTTTAAAACGATAAAATAAGTTTAGTACAATATTATTGTAATGTTGACAGCTAGATTATCAATGTGATTTTTTTAACCAATCCCTTCGGCAACAACTATAAAAAGAGTTATTCGAAATCAAAACAAATATGGCTCTGTATTTGTTCCATGCAAATCTTGTAAGAAACATTCATATGAAGAACCTGAGGAACCAAGAGATGCTGATGATTTACAAAATAATGAAGTAAAAAATGTACTCGCTGCTGTGCATTATGACCCTTCTATTAGTTTAAGGCAACTTAGTTCCGGGTTGGGTATTCACCACACAAGTGCCCTTAAAATATTAAAAAAACATAAATTCAAATCGTATAAATTTTCGGTACATCAAGAAATTTTTGAGGAAGATAAATTCAACATTCACTCTAGACGCATAATTTTCTCACAATTAGTTATTATCCTTTTACTCTTCGTTTTTTAGTAAATTTCATTAAATCTGTTTTCTGTGATAACATGATTAATTTATTTTATCGTTTTAAAATTTTAACAACTTATAAAATTATTTTATTTAAAAAACTATAAAAAACAAAATTTTATTAAGAATAAAAAAAGAGATATTATACTAGTTTCGAACCCGGGCCATCCGCGTAGAAACCAACCGCTCCTATCTCTGCGCTATAACCGACTCCAACTGCAACTGTCAAATTTAAGTACTTCAATACAGGTTGTTTTTTTAAATTTATTTTCTTAATTTTTAAACTTATTTGTCATTAAACATTGATTATTTTATGATAATATTGTCAGAAATAATGTACTTCACGTCCACACAAAATTTCATCAGGTTCTCTTTTGCTGGGAAGCAAATATTTAGGATTTTCTGATTTCCCATGTTAAAATCCTATGGTCCTATACCACCCGGTATATTGACCCTATTTTAAAAATACTCTGGTCTTGAAATTATCTGTCTACATAAATTGATACAAAAATGTGAAATATATAGAACGCGAATATTAAGTCAAGGTTTCGTTCACAGTTGGCATTAGACACTTAGCGGGGGATATGACATTAATTTAAAATTTAGATGCGGATATCACATAAAGAATAACGACATCTATGAAATAAATACCTATTATTAGTTTTTAAATATTGAAAAAATGAATTCAAGTTGTGCAGTCGACGGAAAAGTTTTGTACTAACACGAGTATTTGTCTAAAATAAAGTCCTCCGCCGCGTTTGTATATGTCTGTCTGTTCGCGATAAACTCAAAAACTATTACACCGATTTTTATATTGTTTTCACAAATTTATTATTATAGATGCAGATTTCTGGGTATTTGAGTTTTTACCTTTTTTTTCCGCTATTTATCGAGAAGGAAAACTCAAAAATTATGATAACCCCTTTACAAACTGCTATTTTTACTAAAGTATCAAAAGTTTGGTAGTGATGAACGAATTAAAATATGAAAATTAAAAGGGTTGAAGAAAATACAAAAAACTCTAAGCAGAGCGTGGTTTCAAAGCACGGACCTCTGGGTTATGGTTCCACCGCGCTACTTTGGTCCTATTGATTTTTATCGAATTCGAATAGATGGTTAAAAGGGACAGATGGTTTTCAGATTCACACTCATTGGCCGTTACGATTAGCCCTGCCTGTTATTGCAAGATCTATGTATGTATATGAAATTCGCGACCCGGGATGCATTCAGAAATAGGATTTGATCTACGAAAGGTCCACAAGAAACACGTATTCTCTAGAGATTACCGTGTCTGCGCCTTAAATTGTTTATTTTGTGACAAAAAACTCAAATATTCTCTCGTCTAGTTTCGTTTAAAATGCACTATGAGATACTGAATATAATTTAAGACGCATAAGTATTTTTGAAATGTTACTCAATCAATCACGTCATAGAAATCTAAACATACTTGATTTTTTAAATCCACAGTTAATTTTTCACATTATTTGAATGGGTTTGTGCTGAAATTGATCATTGGGAGGAGTAAAGCGTTCAGATTTACTTCCAAATTTTAAAGGCTATTTTTCAAAGTGAAAATATTATTTACATCTTACATCAGTCTGAAATGATCGGTTCAGGTAGAAGCACAATTTTTAGTTTTGCCGGCACCTGTTACGTAAATTTATGTGTTTGGACAGTTTTTACTCCAGTTTCTTATCAACAACTATGGTGAAACGTACGGTTACATAAGTATTTGCTTAGGCCTTAGACAATAGTTTTAAATTTGGATTAAATGTGGTTAGAATCCAAAATAATTCAATAAAAATCCCAAAATTATAATTTACCTAACAAGGTGTAGTATTAATATTATAATCAAATTTATATTCCTCCTCCTAAGAAGTAAAGTGGTTAAGATTATCAGTCTCATTTTAATCTCAGGAAAAGAGCAGTATGGGTAGCATTTATCATTTTATCAAATTAAATTTTAAATCGTATCCTGGGATTAACGTACTAGTTATCGTGTTCGACTGAACTATATTATTAATTTTAATTCTTTCGGGTCGTAAACGGCTTATTAACTAAGCTGTTTTAAATCAACCGATCATAGACGGCGTACAGGTCAAAGCAAAAGGATAAACATATTTTATAGTAATACTAATATAATTTGAAAATAAGCTGTTTTATTCCATACACTATTATAATTGTTAGACAAGACTCATTAACGAAGATGTCACTTTACTTGTGAACCGGGCTGTTATCTTGTCTCCTCCGGCAGGTGGTGTCGTTTCAATGGAATTCACTGATCTCCTAAACTACTGGGCCAATTTTTGTTGAACATTTTTGAGTGTCTTTGAGTAAGATGATTTAGATTCAAAATTGGTCCCAGTAGGTGGCGTTGTAATAGGATTTACACTGACCTTACTTTACCTGACCTCACCTCACCTCACCTCACCTCACCTCACCTCACCTCACCTCAC